>CM035806.1:115278236-115295736 GCA_020466095.1 Chlorops oryzae
AGATACAGAGAGAGACAGAGAGAGACAGAAGTGAGACAGAGCAAGACAGAGGGAGACAGAGAGAGTGACAGAAGGAAACAGAGACAGGCAGAGACAGAAAGAGACAGAAAGAGACAGAAAGAGACAGAAAGAGACAGAAAGAGACAGAAAGAGACAGAAAGAGACAGAAAGAGACAGAAAGAGACAGAAAAGAACAGAAAGAGACAGAAAGGGACAAAAAGAGACAGAAAGAGACAGAAAGAGACAGAAAAAGACAGAAAGAGACAGAAAGAGACAGAAACAGACAGAAAGAGACAGAAAGAGACAGAAAGAGACAGAAAGAGACAGAAAGAGACAGAAAGAGACAGAAAGAGACAGAAAGAGACAGAAAGAGACAGAAAGAGAAAGAACAGAAAGAGACAGAAAGAGACAGAGAAGAGACAGAAGAGACAGACAGAGACAGAAGACAGAAAGAGACAGAAAGAGACAGAAAGAGACAGAAAGAGACAGAAAGAGACAGACAGAAAGAGACAGAAAGAGACAGAAAGAGACAGAAAGAGACAGAAAGAGACAGAAAGAGACAGAAAGAGACAGAAAGAGACAGAAAAAGACAGACAGAGACAGGCAGAGACAGACAAGGACATACAGAGTCAGACAGAGACAGACAGATACAGACAGGGAGACAGAGCAGACAGACCAGACAGACACAGACAGAGACTTACAGACACAGACAGAGCCAGACAGAGCCAGACAGAGCCAGACAGAGCCAGACAGAGCCAGACAGAGCCAGACAGAGCCAGACAGAGCCAGACAGAGCCAGACAGAGCCAGACAGAGCCAGACAGAGCCAGACAGACAGAGCCAGACAGAGCCAGACAGAGCCAGACAGAGCCAGACAGAGCCAGACAGAGCCAGACAGAGCCAGACAGAGCCAGACAGAGCCAGACAGAGCCAGACAGAGACAGACAGAGCCAGACAGAGCCAGACAGAGCCAGACAGAGCCAGACAGAGCCAGACAGAGCCAGACAGAGCCAGACAGAGCCAGACAGAGCCAGACAGAGCCAGACAGAGCCAGACAGAGCCAGACAGAGCCAGACAGAGCCAGACAGAGCCAGACAGAGCCAGACAGAGCCAGACAGAGCCAGACAGAGCCAGACAGAGCCAGACAGAGCCAGACAGAGCCAGACAGAGCCAGACAGAGCCAGACAGAGCCAGACAGAGCCAGACAGAGCCAGACAGAGCCAGACAGAGCCAGACAGAGCCAGACAGAGCCAGACAGAGCCAGACAGAGCCAGACAGAGCCAGACAGAGCCAGACAGAGCCAGACAGAGCCAGACAGAGCCAGACAGAGCCAGACAGAGCCAGACAGAGCCAGACAGAGCCAGACAGAGCCAGACAGAGCCAGACAGAGCCAGACAGAGCCAGACAGAGCCAGACAGAGCCAGACAGAGCCAGACAGAGCCAGACAGAGCCAGACAGAGCCAGACAGAGCCAGACAGAGCCAGACAGAGCCAGACA
Source organism: Chlorops oryzae (assembly GCA_020466095.1). NCBI lineage: Eukaryota > Metazoa > Arthropoda > Insecta > Diptera > Chloropidae > Chlorops > Chlorops oryzae. The sequence continues at coordinate 115,279,733 of CM035806.1, forward strand.
GAGCCAGACAGAGCCAGACAGAGCCAGACAGAGCCAGACAGAGCCAGACAGAGCCAGACAGAGCCAGACAGAGCCAGACAGAGCCAGACAGAGCCAGACAGAGCCAGACAGAGCCAGACAGAGCCAGACAGAGCCAGACAGAGCCAGACAGAGCCAGACAGAGCCAGACAGAGCCAGACAGAGCCAGACAGAGCCAGACAGAGCCAGACAGAGCCAGACAGAGCCAGACAGAGCCAGACAGAGCCAGACAGAGCCAGACAGAGCCAGACAGAGCCAGACAGAGCCAGACAGAGCCAGACAGAGCCAGACAGAGCCAGACAGAGCCAGACAGAGCCAGACAGAGCCAGACAGAGCCAGACAGAGCCAGACAGAGCCAGACAGAGCCAGACAGAGCCAGACAGAGCCAGACAGAGCCAGACAGAGCCAGACAGAGCCAGACAGAGCCAGACAGAGCCAGACAGAGCCAGACAGAGCCAGACAGAGCCAGACAGAGCCAGACAGAGCCAGACAGAGCCAGACAGAGCCAGACAGAGACAGACACAGACAAAGACAGACAAATCAGACAGAGATAGACAAAGACAAACAAATAGAATTAAAGAGAGACAGAGAGAGACAGAGGGAGACAGAAAGAGACAGACAGAGAGACAGAAAGAGACAGAAAGAGACAGGAAGAGACAGAAAGAGACAGAAAGAGACAGAAAGAGACAGAAAGCAACAGAAAGAGACAGAAAGAGACAGAAAAGAGACAGAAAGAGACAGAAAGAGACAGAAAGAGACAGAAAGAGACAGAAAGAGACAGAAAGAGACAGAAAGAGACAGAAAGAGACAGAAAGAGACCGAAAGAGACAGAAAGAGACAGAAAGAGCCAGACAGAGCCAGAAGAGACGCCCCCCCCCCCCCCCCCCCCCCCCCAAAAAAAAAAAAAAAAAAAAAAAAAAAAAAAAAAAAAAAAAAAAAAAAAAAAAAAAAAAAAAAAAAAAAAAAAAAAAAAAAAAAAAAAAAAAAAAAAAAAAAAAAACAGAAAGAACGAAAGAGACAGAAAGAGACAAAAAGACACAGAAAGAGACAGAAAGAGACAGAGAGAGACAGAGAGAGACAGAAAGAGACAGAAAGAGACAGAAAAAGACAGAAAGAGACAGAAAGAGTCAGAAAGAGACAGAAAGAGACAGAAAGAGAGAGACCGAGAGATACAGAGAGAGACAGAGAGAGACAGAGTGAGACAGAGCAAGACAGAGGGAGACAGAGAGAGTGACAGAAGGAAACAGAGACAGGCAGAGACAGAAAGAGACAGAAAGAGACAGAAAGAGACAGAAAGAGACAGAAAGAGACATAAAGAGACAGAAAGAGACAGAAAGAGACAGAAAGAGACAGAAAGAGACAGAAAGAGACAGAAAGGGACAGAAAGAGACAGAAAGAGACAGAAAGAGACAGAAAGAGACAGAAAGAGACAGAAAGAGACAGAAACAGACAGAAAGAGACAGAAAGAGACAGAAAGAGACACAAAGAGACAGAAAGAGACACAAAGAGACAGAAAGAGACAGAAAGAGACAGAAAGAGACAGAAAGATACAGAAAGAGACAGAAAGAGACAGAAAGAGACAGAAAGAGACAGAAAGAGACAGAAAGAGACAGAAAGAGACAGAAAGAGACAGAAAGAGACAGAAAGAGACAGAAAGAGACAAGAAAGAGACAGAAAGAGACAAAAGTGACAGAAAGAGACAGAAAGAGACAGAAAGAGACAGAAAGAGACAGAAAAAGACAGACAGAGACAGGCAGAGACAGACAAGGACATACAGAGTCAGACAGAGACAGACAGATACAGACAGGGACAGACAGAGACAGACAGACACAGACAGAGACTTACAGACACAGACAGAGCCAGACAGAGCCAGACAGAGCCAGACAGAGCCATACAGAGCCAGACAGAGCCAGACAGAGCCAGACAGAGCCAGACAGAGCCAGACAGAGCCAGACAGAGCCAGACAGAGCCAGACAGAGCCAGACAGAGCCAGACAGAGCCAGACAGAGCCAGACAGAGCCAGACAGAGCCAGACAGAGCCAGACAGAGCCAGACAGAGCCAGACAGAGCCAGACAGAGCCAGACAGAGCCAGACAGAGCCAGACAGAGCCAGACAGAGCCAGACAGAGCCAGACAGAGCCAGACAGAGCCAGACAGAGCCAGACAGAGCCAGACAGAGCCAGACAGAGCCAGACAGAGCCAGACAGAGCCAGACAGAGCCAGACAGAGCCAGACAGAGCCAGACAGAGCCAGACAGAGCCAGACAGAGCCAGACAGAGCCAGACAGAGCCAGACAGAGCCAGACAGAGCCAGACAGAGCCAGACAGAGCCAGACAGAGCCAGACAGAGCCAGACAGAGCCAGACAGAGCCAGACAGAGCCAGACAGAGCCAGACAGAGCCAGACAGAGCCAGACAGAGCCAGACAGAGACAGACACAGACAAAGACAGACAAATCAGACAGAGATAGACAAAGACAAACAAATAGAATTAAAGAGAGACAGAGAGAGACAGAGGGAGACAGAAAGAGACAGAAAGAGCAGAAAGAGACAGAAAGAGACAGCAAGAGACAGAAAGAGACAGAAAGAGACAGAAAGAGACAGAAAGAGACAGAAAGAGACAGAAAGAGACAGAAAGAGACAGAAAGAGACAGAAAGAGACAGAAAGAGACAGAAAGAGACAGAAAGAGACAGAAAGAGACAGAAAGAGACAGAAAGAGACAGAAAGAGACAGAAAGAGACCAGAAAGCAGAAGACAAGAGACCAGAAAGAGCCAGAAAGCAGACAAAAAGAGCCAGACAGAGCCAGACAAGCCAGAAGAGCCAGACAGAGCCAGAAGAGCCAGACAGAGCCAGACAGAGCCAGACAGAGCCAGACAGAGCCAGACAGAGCCAGACAGAGCCAGACAGAGCCAGACAGAGCCAGACAGAGCCAGACAGAGCCAGACAGAGCCAGACAGAGCCAGACAGAGCCAGACAGAGCCAGACAGAGCCAGACAGAGCCAGACAGAGCCAGACAGAGCCAGACAGAGCCAGACAGAGCCAGACAGAGCCAGACAGAGCCAGACAGAGCCAGACAGAGCCAGACAGAGCCAGACAGAGCCAGACAGAGCCAGACAGAGCCAGACAGAGCCAGACAGAGCCAGACAGAGCCAGACAGAGCCAGACAGAGCCAGACAGAGCCAGACAGAGCCAGACAGAGCCAGACAGAGCCAGACAGAGCCAGACAGAGCCAGACAGAGCCAGACAGAGCCAGACAGAGCCAGACAGAGCCAGACAGAGCCAGACAGAGCCAGACAGAGCCAGACAGAGCCAGACAGAGCCAGACAGAGCCAGACAGAGCCAGACAGAGCCAGACAGAGCCAGACAGAGCCAGACAGAGCCAGACAGAGCCAGACAGAGCCAGACAGAGCCAGACAGAGCCAGACAGAGCCAGACAGAGCCAGACAGAGCCAGACAGAGCCAGACAGAGCCAGACAGAGCCAGACAGAGCCAGACAGAGCCAGACAGAGCCAGACAGAGCCAGACAGAGCCAGACAGAGCCAGACAGAGCCAGACAGAGCCAGACAGAGCCAGACAGAGCCAGACAGAGCCAGACAGGGCCAGACAGAGCCAGACAGAGACAGACACAGACAAAGACAGACAAATCAGACAGAGATAGACAAAGACAAACAAATAGCATTAAAGAGAGACAGAGAGAGACAGAGGGAGACAGAAAGAGACAGAAAGAGACAGAAAGAGACAGAAAGAGACAGCAAGAGACAGAAAGAGACAGCAAGAGACAGAAAGAGACAGAAAGCGACAGAAAGAGACAGAAAGCGACAGAAAGAGACAGAAAGAGACAGAAAGAGACAGGCAGAGACAGACAGAGACAGACAGAGACAGACAGAAACAGACGGAGACAGAGAGAAACAGACGGATACAGACAGAGCCAGACAGAGCCAGACAGAGCCAGACAGAGCCAGACAGAGCCAGACAGAGCCAGACAGAGCCAGACAGAGCCAGACAGAGCCAGACAGAGCCAGACAGAGCCAGACAGAGCCAGACAGAGCCAGACAGAGCCAGACAGAGCCAGACAGAGCCAGACAGAGCCAGACAGAGCCAGACAGAGCCAGACAGAGCCAGACAGAAGCCAGACAGAGCCAGACAGAGCCAGACAGAGCCAGACAGAGCCAGACAGAGCCAGACAGAGCCAGACAGAGCCAGACAGAGCCAGACAGAGCCAGACAGAGCCAGACAGAGCCAGACAAGGGCCAGACAGAGCCAGACAGAGCCAGACAGAGCCAGACAGAGCCAGACAGAGCCAGACAGAGCAGACAAAGAGCCAGACAGAGCCAGACAGAGCCAGACAGAGCCAGACAGAGCCAGACAGAGCCAGACGAGCCAGACAGAGCCAGACAGAACCAGACAGAGCCAGAACAGAGCAGACAGAGCAGACAGAGCCAGACAGAGCCAGACAGAGCCAGACAGAGCCAGACAGAGCCAGACAGAGCCAGACAGAGCCAGCAGAGCCAGACAGAGCCAGACAGAGCCAGACAGAGCCAGACAGAGCCAGACAGAGCCAGAAGAGCCAGACAGAGCCAGACAGAGCCAGAAGAGCAGAAAGAGCCAGACAGAGCCAGACAGAACCAGACAGACCAGACAGAGCCAGACAGAGCCAGACAGAGCCAGACAGAGCCAGACAGAGCCAGACAGAGCCAGACAGAGCCAGAGCAGAGCCAGACAGAGCCAGACAGAGCCAGACAGAGCCAGACAGAGCCAGACAGAGCCAGACAGAGCCAGACAGAGCCAGACAGAGCCAGACGAGACAGACAGAGACAAGACAGAAAACAGACAGGAGACAAGACAAAAAGAATAGAGACAGAGAGACAGAGCAGACAGAAAGGGAGACAAGAGCCAGACAGAGCCAGACAGAGCCAGACAGAGCCAGACAGAGCCAGACAGAAGCCAGACAGAAGCCAGAACAGAAGCCAGACAGAGCCAGACAGAGACAGACAGAGACAGACAGAGCACAGACAGAGACAGACAGAGACAGAAATGACAGAAAGGACAGAAAGAGACAGAAAGAGACCGAAAGAGACAAAGAGACAGAAAGAGCCAGACAGAGCCAGAAGAGCCAGAAGAGCCAGACAGAGCCAGAAGAGCCAGAAGAGCCAGACAGAGCCAAACAGAGCCAGACAGAGCCAGACAGAGCCAGACAGAGCCAGACAGAGCCAGACAGAGCCAGACAGAGCCAGACAGAGCCAGACAGAGCCAGACAGAGCCAGACAGAGCCAGACAGAGCCAGACAGAGCCAGACAGAGCCAGACAGAGCCAGACAGAGCCAGACAGAGCCAGACAGAGCCAGACAGAGCCAGACAGAGCCAGACAGAGCCAGACAGAGCCAGACAGAGCCAGACAGAGCCAGACAGAGCCAGACAGAGCCAGACAGAGCCAGACAGAGCCAGACAGAGCCAGACAGAGCCAGACAGAGCCAGACAGAGCCAGACAAGCCAGACAAGCCAGACAGAGCCAGACAGAGCCAGACAGAGCCAGACAGAGCCAGACAGAGCCAGACAGAGCCAGACAGAGCCAGACAGAGCCAGACAGAGCCAGACAGAGCCAGACAGAGCCAGACAGAGCCAGACAGAGCCAGACAGAGCCAGACAGAGCCAGACAGAGCCAGACAGAGCAGACAGAGCCAGACAGAGCCAGACAGAGCCAGACAGAGCACAGACAGAGCCAGACAGAGCCAGACAGAGCCAGACAGAGCCAGACAGAGCCAGACAGAGCCAGACAGAGCCAGACAGAGCCAGACAGAGCCAGACAGAGCCAGACAGAGCCAGACAGAGCCAGACAGAGCCAGACAGAGCCAGAAGCGACCAGACAGAGCCAGACAGAGCCAGACAGAGCCAGACAGAGCACAGACAAGCCAGACAGAGGCAGACAAGCCAGACAAGCCAGACAGAGCCAGACAGAGCAGACAGAGCCAGACGAGCAGAAGAGACAGCCAGAGACAGACAGACACAGACAGACACAGACAGAGACAGACAGACAGACAGGGAAGACGAGCCAAACAGAATAGGAAAGAGAGACAGAGAGAGACAGAGAGAGACAGAGAGCAGACAGAACAGAGACAGAAGGAGACAGGAGAAGAGACAGAGCAAGAGACAGAAGAGAGACAGAGAAAGACAGAGAAGAGACAGAGAGAGACAGAGAGAGACAGAGAGAGACAGAGAGAGACAGAAGAGACAGAAGAGACAGACAGAGACAGACAGAGACAGAGAGAGACAGAGAGAGACAGAGAGAGACGAGAGAGAGACAGAGAGAGACAGAGAGAGACAGAGAGAGACAGAGAGAGAGACAGAGAGAGACAGAGAGAGAGAGAGAGACAGAGAGAGACAGAGAGAGACAGAGCGAGACCAAGAGAGGGACAGAGAGAGAGACAGAGTGAGACAGAGAGAGCCAGAGAGAGCCAGACAGAGCCAGTTACAGACAGCCAGAGACAGACAGACACAGACTAAGACAGACAAATCAGACAAAGACAGACAAATCAGACAAAGATAGACAAAGAAAAACAAAGATAGACAAAGAAAAACAAATAGATATAAAGAGAGACAGAAAGAGACAGAAAGAGACAGAAAGAGACAGAAAGAGACAGAACGAGACAGAAAGTGACAGAAAGAGACAGAAAGAGACAGAAAGAGACAGAAAGAGACAGAAAGAGACAGAAATAGACAGAAAGAGACAGAAAGAGGCAGAAAGAGGCAGAAAGAGACAGAAAGAGACAGAAAGAGACAGAAAGAGACAGAAAGAGCCAGACAGAGCCAGACAGAGCCAGATAGAGACAGCCAGAGACAGACAGACACAGACAAAGACAGACAAATCAGACAAAGATAGACAAAGACAAACAAATAGAGATGAAGAGAGACAGAGAGAGACAGAATGAGACAGAGAGAGGCAGAGAAAAAGAGAGAGAGACAGAGAGAGATAGAGAGAGACAGAGAAGACAGAGAAGACAGAAAGAAGACAGAAAGAGACAGAAAGAGACAGAAAGAGACAGAAAGAGACAGAAGAGACAGAAAGAAAAAAGACAGACAAGAGACAGAAAGAGACAGAAAGAGACAGACAGAGATAGACAGAGACAGACAGTGATAGACAGGGATAGACAGAGATAGACAGAGACAGACAGAGATAGACAAGATAGACAGAAGACAGAGAGACAGAACAGAAGAGACAGACAGAGACAGAAAGAGACAGAAAGAGAAGAAAGAGACAGAACAGAGACAGACAAGAGCAGAAAGAGACAGAAAGAGACAGACAGAGATGACAGAGACAGACAGAGAGACAGAGAGACAAGAAGACCAGAAGACAGAGATAGACAGAGACAGACAGAGACAGACAGAGACCAGACAGAGCCAGACAGAGCCAGACAGAGCCAGACAGAGCCAGACAGAGACAGACAGAAACAGAGAGACAGACGAGACAGAGACGAACAGACAGAACCAGACAGAGCCAGACAGAGCCAGACAGAGCCAGACAGAGCCAGACAGAGCCAGACAGAGCCAGACAGAGCCAGACAGAGCCAGACAGAGCCAGACAGAGCCAGACAGAGCCAGACAGAGCCAGACAGAGCCAGACAGAGCCAGACAGAGCCAGACAGAGCCAGACAGAGCCAGACAGAGCCAGACAGAGCCAGACAGAGCCAGACAGAGCCAGACAGAGCCAGACAGAGCCAGACAGAGCCAGACAGAGCCAGACAGAGCCAGACAGAGCCAGACAGAGCCAGACAAGCCAGACAGAGCCAGCAGACAGAGCCAGACAGAGCCAGACAGAGCCAGACAGAGCCAGACAGAGCCAGACAGAGCCAGACAGAGCCAGACAGAGCCAGACAGAGCCAGACAGAGCCAGACAGAGCCAGACAGAGCCAGACAGAGCCAGACAGAGCCAGACAGAGCCAGACAGAGCCAGACAGAGCCAGACAGAGCCAGACAGAGCCAGACAGAGCCAGACAAGCCAGACATAGCCAGACAGAGCCAGACAGAGCCAGACAAGCCAGACAGAGCCAGACAGAGCCAGACAGAGCCAGACAGAGCCAGACAGAGCCAGACAGAGCCAGACAGAGCCAGACAGAGACCAGACAGAGCCAGACAGAGCCAGACAGAGCCAGAACAGAGCCAGACAGAGCCAGACAGAGCAACAGACAGACGACCAGACAGAGACAGACAGAGCACAGACAGACACAGACAGAAGCAGACAGAGCACAGACAGAGCCAGACAGAGCCAGACAGAGCCAGACAGAGCCAGACAGAGCCAGACAGAGCCAGACAGAGCCAGACAGAGCCAGACAGAGCCAGACAGAGCCAGACAGAGCCAGACAGAGCCAGACAGAGCCAGACAGAGCCAGACAGAGCCAGACAGAGCCAGACAGAGCCAGACAGAGCCAGACAGAGCCAGACAGAGCCAGACAGAGCCAGACAGAGCCAGACAGAGCCAGAAGAGACAGACAGAGCACAGACAGACACACGACAAGCAGACAGACAGACACACAGACAACAGAAGAAACAGACAGACAGAAGATCAGACAGAGACAACAAGAGCAGATAAAGAGCAGACAGAGCAGAGACAGAGAGCAGACAGGCAAGAGCAGACAGAGCAGAGAGCAGACGAGCAGACAGAGAGCAGACAGAGCAGAGACAGAAAGAGACAGAAGAGCCAGAAAGCAGACAGAACAGAGACAGAAAGCAGACAGAACAGAGACAGAAAGACAAGACAGAAAGAGACAGAAAGCAGACAGAAAGAAGACAGACAGAGAAACAATAGACAGAGACAGACAGAGATAGACAGAGATAGACAGAGATAGACAGAGACAGACAGAGATAGACATAGATAGACGAGATCAGACAGAGCAGAGACAGAGAGCAGACAGAGCAGAGACAGAAAGCAGACAGAAAGCAGACAGAAAGCAGACAGAAAGCAGACAAAAGAGGCAGAAAGCAGACAGAAAGCAGACAGAAAGCAGACAGACAGAGACAGACAGAGACAGACAGAGCAGACAGAGCATAGACAGCAGAAGACAGACAGACAGACAGAGCACAGACAGAGATAGACAGAAGACGCAGATAGACAGAAGAGCAGACAGAGCAGAGACAGAAGAGACAGAAAGAGCAGAGACAAAAGAGAGAGCAGACAGAGCAGAGATAGAGAGCAGACAGAGAAGACAGAGCAGACAGACCAGAAAGCAGACAGAAAGCAGACAGACAGAGACAGAAAGCAGACAGAACAGAGCACAGGCAAAGAGACAGAAAGAGCAGACAAGCAGACAGAAAGCAGACAGAAAGAGACAGAAAGAGACAGAAAAAGACAGAGATAGACAAGACAACAATAGATAAGGATAGACAGAGATAGACAGAGACAGACAGAAGGATAGACATAGATAGACAAGAGACAGAAGAGACAGAGAGAGACAGAGAGAGACAGAGAGAGACAGAAAGAGACAGAAAGAGACAGAAGAGACAGAAAGAGACAGAAAGAGGCAGAAAGAGACAGAAAGAGACAGACAGAGATAGACAGAGACAGACAGAGATAGACAGAGATAGACAAGATAGACCGAAGATAGACAGAAGATAGACAAGAGACAAGACAGAGACAGACAGAGACCAGACAGAGACCAGAGCAGAGACAGACAGAGACAGACAGAGACAGACGAGAGACAGAACAGAAGACACAGACAACAGACAGAGCAGACAGACAGAGACCAGACAGAGCCAGACAGAGCCAGACGGCCAGAAGAGCCAGATAGAGCCAGACAGAGCCAGACAGAGCCAGACAGAGCCAGACAGAGCCAGACAGAGCCAGACAGAGCCAGACAGAGCCAGACAGAGCCAGACAGAGCCAGACAGAGCCAGACAGAGCCAGACAGAGCCAAACAAGGGCCAGACAGAGCCAGACAGAGCCAGACAGAGCCAGACAGAGCCAGACAGAGCCAGACAGAGCCAGACAGAGCCAGACAGAGCCAGACAGAGCCAGACAGAGCCAGACAGAGCCAGACAGAGCCAGACAGAGCCAGACAGAGCCAGACAGAGCCAGACAGAGCCAGACAGAGCCAGACAGAGCCAGACAGAGCCAGACAGAGCCAGACAGAGCCAGACAGAGCCAGACAGAGCCAGACAGAGCCAGACAGAGCCAGACAGAGCCAGACAGAGCCAGACATAGCCAGACATAGCCAGACATAGCCAGACATAGCCAGACATAGCCAGACATAGCCAGACATAGCCAGACATAGCCAGACATAGCCAGACATAGCCAGACAGAGCCAGACAGAGCCAGACAGAGCCAGACAGAGCCAGACAGAGCCAGACAGAGCCAGACAGAGCCAGACAGAGCCAGACAGAGCCAGACAAGCCAGACAGAGCCAGACAGAGCCAGACAGAGCAGACAGACAGAGACCAGACAGAGCCAGACAGAGCCAGACAGAGCCAGACAGAGCCAGACAGAGCAACAGACAGAGCCAGACAGAGCCAGACAGAGCCAGACAGAGCCAGACAGAGCCAGACAGAGACAGACAGAGACAGACAGAGACAGACAGAGACAGACAGAGACAGACAGAGACAGACAGAGCGACAAGCAGACAGAGCAGACAGAGACAGACAGAGCAGACAGCCAGACAACAGACAGAGCAGACAGACAGAAGAGCAGAAGAGCCAGAACAGAGGACAGAAGAGACAGGCAGAGACAGACAGAGCAGAAGAGCAAGAAGACAGACAGAGCAGAAGACAAGAGAGACAGAGAGACAAGAGAAGACAAAGACAGAGAGCAGACAGAGAAGAAGAGAGACAGAGAGAGACAGAGAGAGACAGACAGACAAGAGAACAGAGAGAGAGCAGAGGAGACAAGAGAGCCAGAAGAGCCAGACAGAGCCAGAACAGACACAGAGACAGACAACAGCAAGACAGAAAGACAAGACAGCAGACAAAGAAGCAACAGAAAGAGACAAAAAACAAGAAAGAGACAGAGAGACAGACAGAGACAGAAGAGCAGAAGGCAGACAGAGCAGAAGAGCAGAAGGCAGACAAGAGCAGACAAGAGACGAAGAAGACAGAAAGAGCAGAAAGAGACAGAGCAGACACAGAAAGCAGACAGAAAAGACAGAAAGAGCACAGAAAGAGCAGAAAGAGCAGAAAGAGCAGAAAGAACAGACAGAGACAGAAGAGCCAGACAGAGCCAGACAGAGCCAGACAGAGCAAGACCAGCAGACAGACAGACCAGACAAGCAGACAACAGACAGAGAGACAAGCAACAAAAGACAGAAGAGAGACAGAGAGAGACAGAAGAGCAGAAGAGAGCAGAGAAAAAGAGAGAGAGACAGAGAGAGACAGAGAGAAGAGACAGACGAGAAGACAGAAGAGAGACAGAAAGAGACAGAAAAGACAGAAAGAGACAGAAAGAGACAGAAAGAGACAGAAAGAGACAGAAAGAGACAGAAAGAGACAGAAAGAGACAGAAAGAGACAGACAGAGAAGACAGAGACAGACAGGAAGACAGGGAAGACAGAGAAGACAGAGACAGACAGAGAAGACAAGAGACAGAAGACAGAGAGAGACAGAGAGAGACAGAAGAGACAGAAAAGACAGAAAGAGAAGAGGACAAAGAGCAGAAAGAGACAGAAAGAGACGAGAAAAAGAGACAGAAAGACGACAGACAGAGAAGACAGAGACAGACAGAGAAGACAGAGACAGACAGAGAAGACACGACAGAATAGACAGAGACAGACAGAGACAGACAGAGACAGACAGAGACGACAGAGACAGACAGAGAAGACAGACAGACAGACAGAGCAGACAAGAGACGAGACAGCAAAACAGACAAGCAGACGGAGACAGAGAGAAGACAGACAGACCAGAAGAGCAGACAGAGCCAGAAGGCCAGACAGAGCCAGACAGAGCCAGACAGAGCCAGACAGAGCCAGAAGAGCCAGACAGAGCCAGACAGAGCCAGACAGAGCCAGACAGAGCCAGACAGAGCCAGACAGAGCCAGACAGAGCCGACAGAGCCAGAGAGCCAGACAGAGCCAGACAGAGCCAGACAGAGCCAGACAGACCAGCAAGCCAGACAGAGCCAGACAGAGCCAGACAGAGCCAGACAGAGCCAGACAGAGCCAGACAGAGCCAGACAGAGCCAGACAGAGCCAGACAGAGCCAGACAGAGCCAGACAGAGCCAGACCAGAGCCAGACAGAGCCAGACAGAGCCAGACAGAGCCAGACAGAGCCAGACAGAGCCAGACAGAGCCAGACAGAGCCAGACAGAGCCAGACAGAGCCAGACAGAGCCAGACAGAGCCAGACAGAGCCAGACAGAGCAACCAGAAAGAGCACCAGACAGCCAGACAAGCCAGACAAGCCAGACAAGCCAGACATAGCCAGACATAGCCAGACAAGCCAGACAAGCCAGACAGAGCCAGACAGAGCCAGACAGAGCCAGACAGAGCCAGACAGAGCCAGACAGAGCAGACAGAGCCAGACAGAGCCAGACAGAGCCAGACAGAGCCAGACAGAGCCAGACAGAGCCAGACAGAGCCAGACAGAGCCAGACAGAGCCAGACAGAGCCAGACAAGCCAGACAGAGCCAGACAGAGCCAGACAGAGCAGACAGAGCCAGACAGAGCAGACAGAGCAGACAGAGCAGACAGACAACAGACAGACAGACAGACAGGCAGACAGAGCACAGACAGAGCAGACAGAGCAGAAGACAGAAGACAGAAGAGCAGAGAGAGACAGCAGAGCAGAGACAAGACAAAGAAGACAGAAAGACAAGAAAACAAACAGAAAAGAAGACAAAGAACAAAGAGAAGAGAGACAGAGAGAGACAGAGAGAGACAGGAAGAGAGACAGAGAGAGGCAGAGAGAGACAGAGAGAGACAGAGAGAGACAGAAAGAGACAGAAAGAGACAGAAAGAGACAGAAAGAGACAGAAAGAGACAGAAAGAGACAGAAAGAGACAGAAAGAGACAGAAAGAGACAGAAAGAGACAGACAGAGAAGACAGAGACAGAAGTGAAGAAGGGAAGAAGAGAAGACAGAGACAGACAGAGAATAAGACAAGAAGACAGAAGATAGACAGAGAGAGACAGAGAGAGACAGAGAGAGACAGAAAGAGACAGAAAGAGACAGAAAGAACAGAAAGAGACAGAAAGAGCAGAAAGAGACAGAAAGAGACAGAAGAGAAGACAGAGACAGACAGAGAAGACAGAGAAGACAGAGAAGACAGAGAAGACAGAGACAGACAGAGATAGACATAGATAGACGAGATAGACAGAGAGAGACAGAGAGAGACAGAATGAGACAGAAAGAGACAGAGAAAAAGAGAGAGAGACAGAGAGAGATAGAGAGAGACAGAGAAAGACAGAGAGAGACAGAAAGAGACAGAAAGAGACAGAAAGAGACAGAAAGAGACAGAAAGAGACAGAAAGAGACAGAAAGAGACAGAAAGAGACAGAAAGAGACAGAAAGAGACAGACAGAGATAGACAGAGACAGACAGTGATAGACAGGGATAGACAGAGATAGACAGAGACAGACAGAGATAGACATAGATAGACGAGATAGACAGAGAGAGACAGAGAGAGACAGAAAGAGACAGAAAGAGACAGAAAGAGACAGAAAGAGACAGAAAGAGACAGAAAGAGCAGAAAGAGACAGAAAGAGACAGACAGAGATAGACAGAGACAGACAGAGATAGACAGAGATAGACAGAGATAGACCGAGATAGACAGAGATAGACAGAGACAGACAGAGACAGACAGAGACCGACAGAGACAGACAGAGACAGACAGAGACAGACAGAGACAGACAGAGACAGACAGAAACAGACGGAGACAGACGGAGACAGAGAGAAACAGACCGATACAGACAGAGCCAGACAGAGCCAGACGGTGCCAGACAGAGCCAGACAGAGCCAGACAGAGCCAGACAGAGCCAGACAGAGCCAGACAGAGCCAGACAGAGCCAGACAGAGCCAGACAGAGCCAGACAGAGCCAGACAGAGCCAGACAGAGCCAGACAGAGCCAGACAGAGCCAGACAGAGCCAGACAGAGCCAGACAGAGCCAGACAGAGCCAGACAGAGCCAGACAGAGCCAGACAGAGCCAGACAGAGCCAGACAGAGCCAGACAGAGCCAGACAGAGCCAGACAGAGCCAGACAGAGCCAGACAGAGCCAGACAGAGCCAGACAGAGCCAAACAGAGCCAGACAGAGCCAGACAGAGCCAGACAGAGCCAGACAGAGCCAGACAGAGCCAGACAGAGCCAGACAGAGCCAGACAGAGTCAGACAGAGTCAGACAGAGCCAGACAGAGCCAGACAGAGCCAGACAGAGCCAGACATGGCCAGACATGGCCAGACATAGCCAGACATAGCCAGACATAGCCAGACATAGCCAGACATAGCCAGACATAGCCAGACATAGCCAGACATAGCCAGACATAGCCAGACATAGCCAGACAGAGCCAGACAGAGCCAGACAGAGCCAGACAGAGCCAGACAGAGCCAGACAGAGCCAGACAGAGCCAGACAGAGCCAGACAGAGCCAGACAGAGCCAGACAGAGCCAGACAGAGCCAGACAGAGCCAGACAGAGCCAGACAGAGCCAGACAGAGCCAGACAGAGCCAGACAGAGCCAGACAGAGCCAGACAGAGCCAGACAGAGCCAGACAGAGCCAGACAGAGACAGACAGAGACAGACAGAGACAGACAGAGACAGACAGAGACAGACAGAGACAGACAGCGACAAACAGACATAGACAGACACAGACAGACACAGCCAGACACAGACAGATACAGACAGACACAGACAGACACATAAAAACACAGACAAACACAGACAAACACAGACAAAGACAGACAATTCAGAAAAAAAAACACAAATACAGACAAAGAGAGACAAAGAGAGACAAAGAGAGACAAAGAGAGACAAAGAGAGACAAAGAGAGACAAAGAGAGACAAAGAGAGACAAAGAGAGACAAAGAGAGACAAAGAGAGACAAAGAGAGACAAAGAGAGACAAAGAGAGACAAAGAGAGACAAAGAGAGACAAAGAGAGACAAAGAGAGACAAAGAGAGACAAAGAGAGACAAAGAGAGACAAAGAGAGACAAAGAGAGACAAAGAGAGACAAAGAGAGGCAAAGAGAGACAAAGAGAGACAAAAGAGACAGAGAGACAAAGAGAGACAAAGAGAGACAAAGAGAGACAAGGAGAGACAAAGAGAGACAAAGAGAGACAAAGAGAGATACAGGGACACAGAAGGAGACAGATCGAGACAAAGAGAGAGAGAGAGAGACAGTGAGAGAAAGAGAGAGACAGTGAGAGAAAGAGAGAGACAGTGAGAGAAAGAGAGAGACAGAGAGGGACAGAAAAAGAGACAGAGCGAGACAGCGAGAGACAGAGAGAGACCGAGAGAGACAGAATGAAATAGAAACAGACAAAAAGAGACAGAAAGAGACAGAAAGAGCCAGACAGAGCCAGACAGAGCCAGACAGAGCCAGACAGAGCCAGACAGAGCCAGACAGAGCCAGACAGAGCCAGACAGAGCCAGACAGAGCCAGACAGAGCCAGACAGAGCCAGACAGAGCCAGACAGAGCCAGACAGAGCCAGACAGAGAGACAGACCAGAGACAGACAGAGCAGACAGAGCAGACAGAGCAGACAGAGCACAGACAGAGCAGACAGAGCCAGACAGAGCCAGACAGAGCCAGACAGAGCAGACAGAGCCAGACAGAGCCAGACAGAGCCAGACAGAGCAGAGACAGAGCCAGACAGAGCCAGACAGAGCCAGACAAGCAGACAGAGCAGACAGAGCCAGACAGAGCCAGACAGAGACCAGACAGAGCAGACAGAGCCAGACAGAGCAGACAGAGCAGACAGAGCCAGACGAGCCAGACAGAGCCAGACAGAGCCAGACAGAGCCAGACAGAGCCAGACAGAGCCAGACAGAGCCAGAAGAGCAGACAGAGCCAGAC
>CM035806.1:115300736-115429933 GCA_020466095.1 Chlorops oryzae
AGACAGAGACAGACAGAGACAGACAGAGACAGACAGAGACAGACAGAGACAGACAGAGACAGACAGAGACAGACAGAGACAGACAGAGACAGACAGAGACAGACAGAGACAGACAGAGACAGACAGAGACAGACAGAGACAGACAGAGACAGACAGAGACAGACAGAGACAGACAGAGACAGACAGAGACAGACAGAGACAGACAGAGACAGACAGAGACAGACAGAGACAGACAGAGACAGACAGAGACAGACAGAGACAGACAGAGACAGACAGAGACAGACAGAGACAGACAGAGACAGACAGAGACAGACAGAGACAGACAGAGACAGACAGAGACAGACAGAGACAGACAGAGACAGACAGAGACAGACAGAGACAGACAGAGACAGACAGAGACAGACAGAGACAGACAGAGACAGACAGAGACAGACAGAGACAGACAGAGACAGACAGAGACAGACAGAGACAGACAGAGACAGACAGAGACAGACAGAGACAGACAGAGACAGACAGAGACAGACAGAGACAGACAGAGACAGACAGAGACAGACAGAGACAGACAGAGACAGACAGAGACAGACAGAGACAGACAGAGACAGACAGAGACAGACAGAGACAGACAGAGACAGACAGAGACAGACAGAGACAGACAGAGACAGACAGAGACAGACAGAGACAGACAGAGACAGACAGAGACAGACAGAGACAGACAGAGACAGACAGAGACAGACAGAGACAGACAGAGACAGACAGAGACAGACAGAGACAGACAGAGACAGACAGAGACAGACAGAGACAGATAGAGACAGACAGAGACAGACAGAGACAGACAGAGATAAACAGAGATAGACAGAGATAGACAGTGATAGACAGAGATAGACAGAGAGAGACAGAGACAGAAAAAAAACAGAAAAATACAGAAAAATATAAAGAAGAATGAAAAGAGACAGAAAAAGCCAGACAGAGAGAGAGACAGACAGACAAAAAGACAAAACAATTAGACCGACAGGTAAACATGCCGATAGAGACAGACAGACCGACAGACAGACAGGCAATCAGATAGACAAACAGAAAGACAAGCAGACAGACAGAGACACACAGACAGTGTCGGGTATAATGACCAAGTTCACTGAAATTCGTGTTTTTCACGTAAAATTTCAATTATGAGCATAAGTAATTGGTCTCGAAATATGAAGGAAATTCGACCGATTTCTATGGCGACCTTCGATTGGTATTGATGATATTTTAAAATCTAGGGTAAAGTGGGGATTTTTCGAAATGCTTCATTTCATGCATATGAATATATTATATTATATATTAAGGGGTAAAAAGAGATTTAATTTCTGTGCGTATCCTGAAGCTTTTATGGCAAAATGGACCAAAAGTCTGATTGCCTGGGGAACCAGCAACCCTCGCGCATCTCGCTTCAACCTGAAGCTTTCTATAAAACAACCTGGAATTTGGCGACAAATTCGGTCCTGCCATTAACGAGACCAGGAAAATACAGAAAATTTCTAAGTGGCATACTTACGGCTAGCTTTTTTGTTGCAATGGCGGTTGAAGCTGAAAGTGGCGGACTTGTCGCTTTAATCGCCGTCGCTGGTGCTGGCGATTGGAATATCTCCGCAGGCTGCTTCACGTAAAACAGATTTATTCCAAAGTGAGAAATTTTGTAGGCTTTTCTTTAACACGGTTTCGAGAAATAAAACGTTAGTGACTTCTTCGTCGTCGTTGGACGGTTGAAAGCTTTTTGCTTACACTTTGGCTACCTTATTCGTTGTGGTATTCTGCAGCCACAACGTCCGCAGTTTGAAGGGGTCCTCAATTTTTCTTCAGCTTCGAATTGAATTGCTCTCAAAAAACTTATTTCGCAGGAAATTTTTTGTTGATGTTACTTTTATTGTTGCTGTTCTTGTTGTAATGATTGTGACTATGGTTGTTGCAATTTCCCTTTGTTAGATTGCAGCTTGTTTACAAAAATTCCTTTCAAACGAACGCAAAAGCGAATTGACGACGCGATATTAGAATGGAGTTTTGAATAAAACCGTACGGAGTGCTTAGGATGAGCTTTCAATTTGAAAAAACAAGTATGATTTGGGTATTTAAAATTGCTTTGTCTTCTTTTTTAATAAAGAGTATGTTTTGCTTATTTGTTTTTTAGCGAATTGAATTTAAGACAGGTTCCTGGTCAAAATATGTTCGCGGAAAGTAATTCACAACTATTTTTAAAAGCTCTTTAAATTCTGAACAATAAAGCTCTACTACAAAAAAGTGATTGCACTTGAACGCGTTTTATTTTCATTTTAAATCTTAATAACTTTTTGAATTGTTTTGCTCTTTTGGGTTGAATTAAAAAAAAAATTTATTTTTAATATTTTATTCTTATTATCAGAACTCTGATCTACTGAGCTTTGTTGTGTCTTGTTTTTGAACTACTGAACGACTACGTAACACAAACTAAGCAATCAACAACTGATGGACTCACTTGTCTGATAACGACTGAGAAAAGGATTCGCATTGCTAGAGCCATCGCCATTTCAATCGAGCGTGAGAACCGAATGCGCACGAATGCACGCAATTGGGGATGTTGGGAGAGAGAAAAACGAGAGCGGGGCTAGCTTCAAGCGAATCCCTATTCCCGATGGCACTAAGACAGCTGCTGTAGAGAGCACAGACAATTTTTGTTCTGCCCTCTCACCTGTGTGTGTTGACCTCCTGGACGTCAAACTCCAAGTGCACCTCTGCGTTCATTCAAGCCTATGCGCATACCAGAAATAGAATTTCTATAAAAATCAATTTCCTGAAGCAATCAGGACTCCCAAAGAACCATGATTACGTGTGCGGGTACTGTGTGTTGTGTTGTGTGTATGCAAAAATATTTGTATGCATGTTTGCCTTTGTGTATGTATATTTATTAGCGCGTATAGCACCATAAATACAGAGAGAACAATGAAAACGCTTTAATATAGACAAATCCACTGCGAATGCTTTTTTTTCGAAACTTGCTACGGACGCTAAAATTTATGCTGAAGTTGCAGGCGAGCGCATGTTACAAAGTATGAGAAAATAAAAATAAAAATGTTTAACTCTTAAATTGCAATTTCATCTTTAAGTCTTATGAGTTTGTGAGCCTATCCATTGTGAAAAGTTTTTTTCTCATGAGCGTATTTCCGGTTTGAATGTGAATAAATGAATGAAAAAATCGTTGCAGACCCAACGGCGCTTGCGAAAGAGCAGGGGAGACAGAGCTCGCGAAACAAAGAGAGACAAATGTTTTCCTCAGAGAGTGAGAGTGTGCAAATAAAATATGAACAAAAAAACGAACAGTATTTGACATTCACAATCAACTGAACTCATGCCAACGGGAGCGCGCGCACACACATCCCTGCGAATAAACGTTTCCTGTGACGTTTTCGTTGTTTCAGTAGCGTCATTGTAGGTGGTTGGTAAATACTTAAAACGCAAAAAACGAATGATATGAGAAAAAGTGCACAAATGCACACATACTCCATTGATATGCTCAAGCAAAGTGTTGTACAAAATTATTGAGACACCGCACGCAAGGACTATTGAAGTATGTTAATTATTGTTTATCGACCGGGTTTTAAATTGCTCGCACTTTATACCCGACACATTTGGTCTTGAGAGCATATTTCGTTTGTGGGGTTGTGTGTAACACCAAGAACCGGTCGAGATAGACCATACAAAATATGTACTGATTAAACGAGCTCAATGTTGTCTGCACCTCTTTATAAATTAAATTCCTCGTTAAATTGAAAGTTATCATATAACTAACGTTCTTGAATTTTGAGTAAATATATCTAAAAATGGGGCTTTCAAAAAGTTTTTTTTAAAGAATAATGATGGCAAAAACTAATAACGAACAAAACACAAGATCAATGTGTTAACAAATGCGTTTATTGAAATAAATGAAGCATACTCGAAGATATGTATATTTATTTGAAATAAGATGTGGACGCTGATGCTGTCAGACGAACAGCTCTGCACAAGCACTTGCTTTTTCATTCCTTTTTAATTCTATTTATTTCTTTTTGGTAAGCAAATTCTGATATCTTATGATGCTCACTAAACCCAGTACACTCAAGAGAGTATTGTGCCATTTTGCTCGTTATATAAGGTTTTCAATGGCAAAAACATTGCTAGTCGTTAAATGAGCATCTCGCAGCTGCTAAGAGTCGTTAAATCGGAAGTCTCCTGTATATCGAGACAAGTAAGGGTGTTACGGCAGGCGATCCTGACAATACAATATCCAACGCGGATACACTGCAAGCTATATATTTTTAATCGGAGGCCTTACTAAAATCTGTAATTCGAAATTTAATTAAAATATGTATGACACAGACACACAGGTTTAAATAATTTTTAAACCACGCCCAAAAACAGGACCACTTAGAAAGAATATTCAACAAGTTTTTAAGGCCATTAGGGGCCCCGTATACCGACTTTTATTAAATTTCTTTATGAAAACAGCTTCTTTGCCATGCCCAATTTTCCAAATTTTTCACAATTCTAATCAGAGGCTTCACTAAACGTTTAAATTCTAAGTTTAATTGAAATATTTCGAAAAAGTCAGATTTTGAGGCAGTCTTGGGATTTTTGTGGCAGACCCCAGTACTGGAGACACCCTTAATAATGGACTGATGAAGGAAATTTTTTGAGAGGATGTTTATGGCTACAAAGGAAGCATAAGTGCCACTTTTCGTTCAAATGCCATTTGAATTTAGGGTGAATTAGACAATTTTCAAAAAACGCCCTTCATCCACACCCACTTTTTCAATTTTTAGAAATCATATTACTTGCCTTTAAATATGTTCTAGTACCAAATTTCAACAAAATATCTTCAAAAACTTCGATTTTAGAGCAGTTTTTGAGATTTTCATAACAGACCCTTGTAATAGAGGTACCCTTAAATATGGTCGGATCGGGTCCATTCTCGAACTTGTTCTTACTCATGTTGCTGTGAGCACGCAAAGCGAATTTTGTCAAGATAGCTCAACTCCTTCGATAAGAAAACTGTATACAGACAGACAGACGGACAGTTAGACGGACAGACAAACAGAAGGGCGGACATGTCTAAATCGAATCTCCTGGTGACGTTGATCATTTCTATATATATTTTGTGTAGTTTATATCGACTGGTTCTGAGTGCTTCGCACGTTGGTAGCCTCAGCAACGATCTAATAAAAAATCTTTTTTGAGAGGATTTTTATGACTGTAGAGGAAGCATACATACGAGTTTTTGCTCAAGTTCTACGAAAATTGTAGGCGTTAGAAACAAATATTGTAAAACGCCCTTTTGCCACGCCCCATTTTCCGATTATTGGAAAATCCGTTTAAAGCCCTAAGATATGTTTAAATGTCGAATTTCATCATCAAAGATTAAAAACTTTCGGTTGTAGCGCATCTTAGCGCATATAGGTGACACCCTTAAAAATGGTCCGATCTGGGCCATTCTCTACCTTGTTCATACGCAAACCCAATTTTTTAAAGACAGTCTTCAATGAGATACAAACAGACACACAGACAGGTGGAAGGACACGGCTAAATCGAGTCTCCTGCTGACGCTGTTCATTTCTTTAGGTATATCTTTTGTGTGCTCTATCTCGAGCGGTTCCCGGTGTTACACACAACCATACAATTGCAGTACACCCTCGCCACAGAGTGTGTTGGGTGTGAACTGTGGTTCTATTCCATTTTTGTCTGCTGAAATATTTCAAAATAGTGAAAAAATTCCATATTTTCTAAAATATGGTAGATCTAAGCTATTTTAATGTTCTTGTAATTTTTTAAATCTTAAAACATCGTTATATTATATGACATCAAAAATAACTTACAAATCATTAAATGAATGGTGTAAAATTCTGCTAACAGCCAAAAATTGAAAAATGCATGTAAAATTTTATTTTTTTTTTTTTGAATTTGAATGAACATGGCTTTGCCAATATTATAAGCAGTTTTCTAAAGAAGCGCAATTCAGGGATTTGTGTTTTTGGAATCCCACCTTAAGTATACCTGCTCAAAAAATATCATACCTGGGATTAATAATTTTTATAGTTCTGTTTAAATAAGCTCAAATGAAAGCTTCGATTTTTAGATAAAATCACATCTTAGTCGAAATGGAATCACTAAAATTGACGAGAAAACGGAGGTGTTGAACCCATCTCGACCTCATAGCAAGCGTTTAGATTTGACACCCCAGGCCAGACGTGGGCACTCCAATTACAAAATTTTTTCCATCACAATGATTTGTAAATCTACTTCTATATTCTTCAATTACAATTATTGGTAACTGTAAATGTAATTCTTTTATATACTTACTTACAATTAAAAATAATTGTTCTGTAAAAAAATTTGAATTGCTTAACAAATTGTAATTGTAGTCGAAAGAATTGCAATAACAATAGCTTTAATTGTAATTTAAAAAAACTTCTATGACCGTCGACATCACATTGAATCAGTAACTCCTTCAGGAAACCTAAGATCCTCACCCTATTAGTGATCATTGAGGCACCGCTGAAGGGTGAACGGAAACCTAGGCGCCATATATATATGTATATATATATATATATATATAAATATATATATTGCCTTGTGGGCAACTGAACAAAAAAATCTATTGCAATTAATTGTTATTGATTTTTTTCTTCAATTAGAATGGCTTGTAATTGTTATTAAAAATTCATGAGTTTTAATTATATGTAATTCTTGTAATTGAAGATTTCGTTCAATTACAGTTAATTAGTTGTAATTATTAATGTACATATCATATTTTACATTTCACTTAAGGGGCTGATGGGCGTTTTTCGAAACTTGTCTCTTCAATTCAAATGCGAAATGAGCCAAAGTTGTCATGTATGCGTCCTCTGTGGTCATAAAAATTCCCTCCCAAATTTGTAAGCGAACTGCCTATAACGCAAGTCGGGAAAATGAAATTTTAATTTTCAAAAATGTTTAAGCCAGTGATGGCCAAACCTATACGTAAACATTCATAATTGTGTGTGTGAATGCGCTGTCGACTTCGCTGTGAGCTTCTCTGATTTGCATTGTCGAAGTTTGTGTTTTTCACACACAAACGCAGCCGACCGGTTTTCGCACAAATCGGTGTACGCTTTACGTGTGCGACTGATGCGTCGGCAGAATTCAGTCTTTCAAGCCCATGTGCTAGGAAAATCGAAATTGAAATAAAGCGATTACCAACATTTTGTTCAGGAAAATTATGTTTTTGATTGTTGGGATTTTCGTGGGAAATTTGGGTCGGTCACTAAGGGCAAAATGGGGATTTTTTTTTTGTTTTCGAGAGATATTTGGTACTGAAGTACTGGCAACACTAATTCAACTGCACTATTATTTGAAAACAATTAATAACTAGATTGGTTTGAAATTTTGGTTTGGCAATTAAAATTCGGATCCACTGTGCTTATATTAATTCGATACTATTCTTTTACGCGGCACTGTTATTTTACACGCCACTGTGGTTTCTCAAACCAAAATGCTCAGCAGCAATAATATGATATGGTCCATAGCCGAGCTGATGGCTTTGCTTTCATAGTTAAAATGCTACTTTCTGGTATAGGTTAAGGTCCTTAAATTGCTTATTTGAATGACAGGTAGGAATTTATTCACAACTATTGACTGCAACTAATTTTTCTCTTTTTCATAAGTCAATGAATTTGAGTTGAATATTCTTCTTGGAAAAATATTGCGAAGAAAAAAGTTATCCCTCCAATATATTGTGGATAGGATACGGAGTGGAGTCTGTATGTATTCAATTCGATTGAGAAATTTTTTTTGCGTTTTTCTGCCCATTTCCTAAGCCTAGAATATCCCTAACGATTCATTTCGTAATGCGTATATCGGTCGGTGACGCTTCCCTGCTAGGGCATTTGGCCCCGGGTCAATTTGATAAAAATGCTGAATTTGCATGTGGTTTTCGCCAGCGTCATTAAATGAACATGAGTACCCACTACTAGTAGGTATGTGTGAACGCTCGTATGTGTCTATTAACTTTTATGTCTGGGTAAAAGATGCCAAAAAATCGTCTTAGTCTGAACAACAACACAAGCCACATTCTTTCTCCCCATTTCACTTTTCCCATGCAATGAACCTTGCCGCTACAGTAGTTTCGCTATATAAGAAACTCGTATATAAGAAAAACCCGCCTTTAAGAAACTGTTTACCAAAACCAAAAACCCTTTTTGTATGGAAAAATTTGTTATATAAGAAACTTGGTTTCCTATAAAAAATTTAACACCCCTAATTTCAAATATCGGTAGTTTATGTAAGAACAAATATTCTTATAAACGATTTTTTCTATATAAAAAAGAATATTCTTATAAACGGGTTCTTATGTAAGAAAAAACCGGATATAAGAACGAAATTTCTTGGCAAAATCGACTTTCTTATATAGCGAAACTACTGTATATTGTTTAAGCAAAATCAAAATAAACGCAGGCGCACTTTGTTGGAGCTAAGTCAAGCAGGAAGATTCGCTAAGTGCAGAATTTCCAAACGAAAACGATTGCTTACGCACACACCCACACACAAAAGCACACACACGCTGGCCCACTACCTAGCAGGAATAGTCCCCCTGACAAAATCAGTTATGCCACGGTGACTTTGGAGCCGGTATGCATGCCAATTCGTAGAACAGCTTGTATGAAATTTGTGCACGAACCTACAGGGATTTCTTGGGTGACCTTGCCTTCGTGGGATTAGAAAAAGTCACTAGTGACGCTGGGGGATGCGATGGCGAAAAAAGCATTTGAGATCAGCACACGCTCTTATCTCTCTCGATGTCACTCTTTATAGAAACCGGTTTGAGAACTCTCTTCTTTGGCTTCTTTTTGAATATTTCAAAAAAATTTTTAAATTTATTTGAAACATTTTTTGTTTTCCTCAGCTAGGAATCGAACCCGCGGTCATCGGATTGTGAGTCGAGCACTTATGTTATACACGATGCAATCCATGCTAACGCTGAACTGACACTAAAACCTTATTGAAATATCAGTACCCAATGAGATTCAAGAAAATGAACAGCATCTCTCCATGATGACATGTCTCCCAATTTGGGATGCATGACAATGTCACCTGAACGACCCAATGAAATGACTAATGTTTGCGTCCTGCTGGATATAGTTGCCTGCTGGGTCCCTCACTCACACACGCACACGCACCAACGTACGCACGCACGAATACGCGGAGGTAGGACACTAATTGAAATTAATTCCTCTTTGGCGATTGTTTTTGCTTTTGTTCTTGTTGTTCCTGTTATTTTGCTTGCAAGCTTTTGAGGCATTTTTGGCTTCTTTCTGTTTTACACTCCTTCTTCTTCATAATCATAATTTTACGTTCACAATTTCTTACGATTATCCACCGATTTCATTCAATGTGCGTGGACCAAAGTAGTTCCGGCAAAAATTCCTCTTCTCGGAGGAGAAATGATTTATTAACAGTTTGGGGTGAAGGAAATCACCGATTCGGTTCAATCGATTGAAATGCTAGATTTGACATGCTTCATTTACCTGAGCTTTTATGGGAAAGTCAAAATGGCAATGCGACTCAGTACTGTATGTATATCAAAACCGGTTCATATTCGAAGTATTTAAAATCTTAATTTTAAAATTATTTTTTTTTCATATATCTATGGCAAATATGGGTATTTTAACATAAAATTTACATATACATTTTTTAAAATATTTTTCGCATACAGTAGTTTCGCTATATAAGAAAGTCGAAAGTTTGACAAGGCAATTCATTCGTATAGCCGGTTTTATCTTATATGAGATCCCGTTTATAAGAAAATTGTTTCTTATACAAAAAACCGTTTATAAAAAAATTTTTTCTTATATAAACTACCGATATTTGAAATTATGGGTGTAAAATTTTTGATAAAAACCAAGTTTTCTATATAAAATTTTTTTTCATACAAAAAGAGTTTTTGGTTTCGGTAAACAGTTTCTTAAAGGCGGGGTTTTCTTATATACGAGTTACTTATATACAAATATATTTGTACAAAGCTTAATATAAATGGACTTGGTGCCCTGAGATTCCTTTCTTGAAGACGGGGTTTTCTTATATACGAGTTTCTTATATACGAGTTTCTTATATAGCGAAACTACTGTATGCGCATTTCCGCCCCCACATTTTCCAAAATTTTCTTTCTAGTTTGCCTTACAGTTTTCCTTTCTTTGAAGTTTGATAGTATTTTGGTTGCCTCACATATGGTGCAGAAGATGGGTTTTGTTGTGTGTCACAACCGCACAAACAGTTCTTATACCTTATTTCGATATGCGATAAAGAACAACAACGAAAACACCGGCGTTCAGAATCAATAAAACATTAACGCTGGCGTAAACAATCAAAGCCAATGATCGCAAATACTAAGAACATCAGACGATTGGATCGGGCGAGTGAGCGGCAAGACGAAATGACCGAAACAGCTAGTCAGCAATTATGTCGCATAAGCTATGCACAAGAAGTTCATCGTCTTAAATACTGACCTGCTCCAATAATAATAACAACAACAACACGTAGCAGGCGAAGACTGGAATAAAGCTGACGCTAGAGGTATTAAGCAACAGCAGCACGCAACAACAATGAGTAAGCTGACCTGATCGGCCTGATATATTGGGAACACGCAACAACAACAATCGAGATGACCCAGAAGAGTGTCGCAACAACCGATATTGCTAGAACAGCAATATCTCTGTATTTAAACTGAGATTCGTGCACTGGAGGAGCTCTACGATCAGAACCGTGAACCGAAGTATTCAGTAGATCTCAACTTTAACGCACCTACTCACGAGCCAGGACGTTGAAGTGTGGATCTCCGTGTTAGCTAGGGAATAGCTCAGTTAAGTTAGTTAGCATAAGGATTTAATGTTACGCCTTAAAGTAAAACAATAAATGCTATATTCAATATTAAACGGTCTCGAGTAATTCCTTGCGTTAAGCTACTTAGACGCGCTCCCTTGACGACACAACATTTATGGCGCAGCCGAATTTCGACTAAAGTTAGTCGGGAACGAACTACGATCCGTCCGGGTTTCAAAGAACAACAATCCTGATAATGGGTTAAAATTGGTGAATATTCCACTCATTTTCGAACCAGTTACTATAATCTGTTGGAGAGCGGTGATACCAAATCCAACAGGGTCTGGGAGAGTTGATAACTCCAAAGGACACCTTAGCAATACGGCTTATTAAGAGTTGTATAGGAAAATCCAAGATTAGTCGAAAATTGTATAATCAAATAGAGTAAAAAGACAGAGCTGAAGACCAAAGAAATAATCGGAAGGCGGAAAGCAGAAAATCGACAGAGCGTAAAACACGCATAAACATCACCATATGTTAAAAAAAAAAAAAAAAACTTTTGAATAAAATATTTTTTTTTGCCCAGAGTCCTTACTGTTAACAAGTAACAATGAATTCCAATATTTTGGTTAGATTCACTTGTTCATTCACGTCCGAGGCTCAGAATAATAATTGCACAGTTTTTTACATATATTTTAGAAACATGAGTTATATTGAGAATAAACGGCATAACAAATTTAAAAAACGGTTTTGCAATCACAGCCAAAATGTAGTCCGAAGCGAAAAACCACTTATCAACGCTAATTTGAATTCGAACTAATAGAAATACAATAATGCCACCCTTTAAAAATTTAACCAGGGGGAAGATCTTCTTCGAAGATTTAGATAGGCCCGGGATATTTAATAGAGTAATAAATATAGAAAGTAAAAAGGAAAATTTGTTCAAAATAAAGAATAGAAATTCTTCAATAGCAAATAGGTATATAGATGATATTGTGCTCAAAGACGAAATAAACTTGCACTACGTAAATAAAATAAAAAATATCGAAAGTAAAAAAGAAATTTCATTAAAAAACAGTCAAAGGAAGAATTTCAACGTAGAGAATAGGCCCCTGGAAGTTTACGAGTATAAACATCCACTAAAAACAAATACAAACGTACATTTAATAACTTATTTTCATTCCGAAAGGGTAGAAATATTAAATGGGAGAAATGAATCAAGACAAGACATTCAAGATGAAGAATGCATTGAAGGCGAAGATAGAACCAGCGTTTTTGAATTTCTATGGCTTTTCATACTAAGCTTAATTATAATCTTCAAGAGAAAGACAGCCGTTTGGTTTTATCGGTTTCACAACTGTCGTAACAGAAGAGAAGAGTTATAATAACATATAGAAAATTAAATGATCTTGACATAACGCTTAATAACAACGAATCAGATTCAACGCCATACAACACATTTAGTAGCGAACAGATCGTAAATGAAGAATTAAATCCGTTAGATGACACTAAAGCTGAAATAGATTTTGTTGAGCGAGAATTTTCGAGAAAACCAACTGACAAAGATGACACCATTTAAGGACTTTTAGAGTTACTTTTCAATGAAACTGAGAGCAAGGAGGCAGGAGATAACGCTTTAGAAAAAAATGAACAGACGAATAATTCATTTATAGATATCAAAAATACTGAATATACCGGACATATAGCCAATTTTAGCAAAAGTATTTGTACTGCAGAGACAGTGACGATCCAAGCTAAGGCAGTAGGAGGGGATGCCATTGATGTAGAAGACTTTTCCAAGAGAAAAATTTTGCATAAAGACCATGTCAGGAAGAAGGATAATTTTCTTTACAAGAAGTCGGACACGAATTTATATAATGAACACAAAGATCACAAAGAAAGAACATTGCAGAAGAACATAATAACATAAAGAACAAGTTTGACGGTAATGCAACAGAGAATTCAATTAAAGACAATGTGTGGATCGAATTACCCTGCAACAAGGCTATCGATTACACCATATCTCGTTTGGTTGATTCAGGAGCAGAAACATATTTGTTTGAAGATATGGCAACGGACGCCAAGAATAAAAAATGCTTACGGATATTATTGAAAAATGAGACTTGTAAAAGGTTTACCGATAGGACTGACGGAAACCGGATGAAATTATTAGAACGAGGGCATAGGATTCGTACAGAAAAGACTGTAACAGTTCCACCCTCTGAGACGAGAATAATCCCGAACGAAACCGGGCTACTCGAGCACAAGATAAACGTGGAAATCGGACACGGAGTCCGTAAGAATAAGCAAAAGTATAGAGATCTGAACCAGGGATCGGCAAAAAAAAATTTTTGAATTTTGATTTTTTGATTATAAATTTTTCCATACTTCATTATTCTTGATTATTGAATAAAAAGAAATCACAAATTGCAAAAATAAAATTTCTGAATAATGAAAAATTGATATTTCAAAGTGAAAAAATTCGGATTGAAACTATGAAAATACTTATAAAAAGAAAAATTGCGATTGCTTGAAAAATCGAAATTTTAGATAAAAGGATTATGAATTGATTGAGTAATGAATAATCAGACTTTTTGTATTACGGATTATTCAGGAAATCATTATTCATACTCCCAAGATTATGGATTATTTGAATAATCAATATTCATATTCCCAAGATTATGGATTATTTCAATAATCAATATTCATATTCCCAAGATTATGGATTATTTGAATATTCAATATTCATATTCCCAGGATTATGGATTATTTGAATAAAAGTCGAGATATCCCATTGGAAATTGGTACGGAAATAATCAGCGGCTCCAGTAGATCCGATTGACACGTTTTTTGTACCCGACATAGTTAGTGTCGAGGGTATATTGCGTTGCGTGTGGTTGTCTATTACAGACAGCACCAGTCGCAATATACCCTCGACACAAACTATGTCGGGTATAAAAAACGTGTCAATCGGATCTACTGGAGCCGCTGATTATTTCCGTACCAATTTCCAATGGGATATCTCGACTTTTATTCAAATAATCCATAATCCTGGGAATATGAATATTGAATATTCAAATAATCCATAATCTTGGGAATATGAATATTGATTATTGAAATAATCCATAATCTTGGGAATATGAATATTGATTATTCAAATAATCCATAATCTTGGGAGTATGAATAATGATTTCCTGAATAATCCGTAATACAAAAAGTCTGATTATTCATTACTCAATCAATTCATAATCCTTT
This sequence comes from Chlorops oryzae, assembly GCA_020466095.1. Classification (NCBI taxonomy): domain Eukaryota; kingdom Metazoa; phylum Arthropoda; class Insecta; order Diptera; family Chloropidae; genus Chlorops; species Chlorops oryzae. The sequence continues at coordinate 115,314,828 of CM035806.1, forward strand.
TATCTAAAATTTCGATTTTTCAAGCAATCGCAATTTTTCTTTTTATAAGTATTTCCATAGTTTCAATCCGAATTTTTTCACTTTGAAATATCAATTTTTCATTATTCAGAAATTTTATTTTTGCAATTTGTGATTTCTTTTTATTCAATAATCAAGAATAAAAGAATAAAAATTTTTGGCCAATCCGCAATTAGTACCGATAATATTGCTGAAAATATTATTACTGCCGATCCCTGATCTGAACAAAGCATATTATAGGAAACACGACATGTATAGATATTTTCTGAGCGGAAAAATTTTTGAATGGAATGACATTCAGCGTAAAATAAGATTTTTCAATAGCGTATGCAAACGATTTACGTTTATTCTAGACAAAGTATTCGCGCACAATTTCCGTGTACCTTAGAGTATTTTCTGAATAAAAGATAAAAAAAAAACAACAAAATCATATGCCGGTAAGATCCAAATAACTTTGATTTTCAAAACAAGTTTTTTTTTTAAACATCGCTCAAAGCCATGATTAAACAAGATTTTCTAAAGCAACATACATGATAATACATTAAATAAAAAAAAAAAAAAAGTATTGACTCAAAAATGTTAAGAGTTCGCACTAAGGGCACAATAACCTATACGTTTTTTTTTATTTTTTCAAGAGCAGCTTTTCAACAAAAATCGCAAACCTAAGCAAGAAGTGGTCTTCCAACTTTTAAAAAAAAGGGAAAAGGGAATAGTATTGCGAAGGTAAAAGAGTAAAATTTAAACAAAAATTCACTAAGCATGCCTAAATACATTTTTCAAGCAAATGTGCACATACTTCTTGATGAAAAACAAAAAAAAAATAAGTAAATCGAATAGTATATGCACACTTATATTTACAGATCCAAAAGTATTTGCATGAATGTAATATATTATACATGCACATATTTTAACTATCAATCATCGAAGTATCTCAAACATACAGTAGAAGCATTCGGATGCACAACTGACGCATTCCAATAAAATCGATAAACGACCAATTAATTTTGCAAGAAAGATTTGCATGTATGCGAAATGCACGCATCCACATATTTATAAAAGCAAACATGCACATACTTAAGAGATGACGACATAAGTACCTACATATATCTGAAGTTTTTTTTTACGCGATCAAAATTTAACAAAAAGAAATGCACACAGATATGTTTTGTCCGTTTGTGAGATTTAAGCTACCTTGAAAGCGCTGTGCATTCAAAAACATACATATGTATGTACATTCATCATATCATCAAGATCCATCCACAAAATTTTTTATATAAGTTTTCAAACCTTAAACTATTTAAGAGGGGGAAGGGGTCTAATATGGTCTTTTGTTAGTACAAATTGAAGAAAAAAAAAAAAAAAAAATGCATTTCCATATAAAAATGAGAAAAGTATTTGCATGGATGGTCGTTCATGCATGCACATGCTTACAATTTAAGACATAAGTATATCAAATGTTAAGAGCTTATGTCGCACGATCAAAGTCGAATGATCAAGTGAAGTCAATAAGCAAGCATATAGCAAGCTTCATTCGCATTCAAAACCATACAATCATGCATACATACATATAGCAAGCTTCATCCAAACTCATTCAAAGTCAAAGCATAAAATCACACATGGCTCACATATATGAAAACTAAGGGCTCATTTACACTTTTGACGTTTAACATCAAATTGACTGAAAATTTTAAAATATTATCTAGATTTAAAAAGCGATTTTGACGTAAAAATTCTTACGATTGTTTTGAAATAGATTTGAAAAATGTATAAATTGCCCCCTAATATATAAAAAAAAAAAAAATTAAAAATTATAATATAAAACAAGTAAGAAAGCTAAAGTCGGTCAAGCCCGACTTTGAAATACCCAGCGTCCCGACATTGTGAGCGCACTATGTTTTGCTTCTCTATTTGTGGGCGTGGCAGTGGGAGGGCAAAATAAATTATTTCCCTACACCTTTCATTCGCCTTGGTGAGCCTATGTTGCGAATTTGAAGCTTCTACGCCTTTTACTTCGGAAGTTACGAAAAATCTTTATTTGTGGGCGTGGCAGTGGGCGGGCCACATAAAATTTTTACCTACACCTTTCATTCGCCTTGGTGAACCTATGTTGCGAATTTGAAGCTTCTACGCCTTTTACTTCGGAAGTTACGAAAAATCTTCATTTGTGGGCGTGGCAGGGGGCGGGCCAGTTAAATTTTTTCCCTACACCTTTCATTTGCCTTGGTCAACCTATGTTGCGAATTTGAAGCGTCTACGCCTATTAATTCGGAAGTTACGAAAAATCTCTATTTGTGGGCGTGGCAGTGGGCGGGCCATATACATTTTTTTCCTACACCTTTCATTCGCCTGGGTCAACCTATGTTGCGAATTTGAAGCTTCTACGCCTTTTACTTCACAAGTTACGATAAGCCTTTATTTGTGGGCTTATTTGTGGGCGTGGCTCACGGAGGGCGGCGACCATTTTTTTTCCAGGATATGTCCCTTTTCGTAGTTTACCAGTACACCAAATATCAATGGAATGTGTTGAGTGATTCGCAAGTTACAAGCATTTTACTGAAAACACATAATATTCATTTGTGGGCGTGGCAGAAGGCGGATGTCTCCAATTTTTACTTAGGATCATACTCGGATCCCGATATACCTGTGTGCCAAATTTTGACTTGATTGGTCCAGCCGTTTCGGAGAAGATCCGACCACGGACGGACGGACAGACGGACGGACGGACAGACGGACGGACGGACAGACGGACTTGTCTAAATCGATTCAGTTTTTGATCCTGATCATTTCTATATATATATGTCTATATCTCCGGAGCTTAGTTCTCCCTAATACAAGATTCGCACAAAACTAATATACCCCGCTTACGCTGGGTATAAAAATAAATAAATAAATAAAAATATATGCAGGAATGTCTAAACTAAGAATTTCGAGAAGCTTTAAAGTATATAGTAAAATCATTAGAAAATATAATTTTGCTTCGACCTAAAAACTGACGGAAATATATGTTTAAAATGTAATACAGAGAGAATACAAATGAATATATAAAAGATTTTTGGATTGTAATAGTAACTTTTTAAATAGTAGAGTTGATAAATATCAGTTTAAAGCTTTTATTCAACACGGAGATCACACACCATGAAACGAAAAGATGTGGATGATCAGAAAGCGGCATATCCCACACCGAACAACAACACGGCAGCACACCAACAGCGCGAGAGACCAATGAAACTCGCAATACAACACCGGACACTTCAAAAGGCAGTACAACAACATTGGTATAATCAAGAAGCAGCACGTCAACCACACCAACTTCAGCTACTATAGCATAACCGATGACATTGCCGGGTCTACAAACAACGGCGGATTTAACTAAATTTCAACGCAGCCATGCAGCAAGCACCTTAACTCGAAAAGTCGTTTCACCACACGGAGGTCACAACAAGATATGACTTGATGAAAAGTCACGATGCGGAAGGAGGGGAGGAATGTTGTGTGTCACAACTGCACAAACAGTTATTATACCTTATTTCGATATGCGATAAAGAACAACAACGAAAACACCGGCGTTCAGACTCAATAAAACATTATGCTATAAACAGAATAAGGGCGTCAGCGAATATTCGCTCGACGTCGTTGCTTAAAATGCACACGGTTATACGAAGTTGCCCACAACACAGCGAATTTCGCCGCGTCAAAACGCCGCAATAGCTCTAATTCTAATGGTAGCGCCGGCGACTGGCGAATCGCAGAATTTACACATCAAAAAACATATGCATTTGTATAAAATCTTTGAGATTTTGTTTCGAAAATGAGGGTTTGTACTTTCTGCTGGCAATGACTTATATTTTCAATCATAGTTTTTCGAAATTCTGAAAACAACATGAGTTCGCCATTCGCTGTCATTGTGTTTACCCGCGCGAATTCTTCGGCGTATTCGCCTGGCGAATATTCGCTTACGCCCTTATTCTGTTTATAGCATTAACGCTGTCGTAAACAATCAAAGCCAATGATCGCAAATACTAAGAACATCAGACGATTGGATCGGGCGAGTGAGCGGCAAGACGAAATGACCGAAACAGCTAGTCAGCAATTATGTCGCATAAGCTATGCACAAGAAGTTCATCGTCTTAAATACTGACCTGCTCCAATAATAATAACAACAACAACACGTAGCAGGCGAAGACTGGAATAAAGCTGACGCTAGAGGTATTAAGCAACAGCAGCACGCAACAACAATGAGTAAGCTGACCTGATCGGCCTGATATATTGGGAACACGCAACAACAACAATCGAGATGACCCAGAAGAGTGTCGCAACAACCGATATTGCTAGAACAGCAATATCTCTTTATTTAAACTGAGATTCGTGCACTGGAGGAGCACTACGATCAGAACCGTGAACCGAAGTATTCAGTAGATCTCAACTTTAACGCACCTACTCACGAGCCAGGACGTTGAAGTGTGGATCTCCGTGTTAGCTAGGGAATAGCTCAGTTAACACAACAGTTTGTTTCAATTTAAGTTTTTATGACGAAAGCACTAACAATGCAGACCCAAACGCGCAAAAAAATACTGGGGATGGAGGTGCCCATATGCAGGTAAAAGGTTGAACTCCTTTTCGTTAATCTTAAAAGTTGTCAAAATTAAGGTTTTTATTTTGAGGAGTAAGTTTTAGAATACAACATGACTGAGACTGGCCTTCAGGTTATGAATATATGAGCAGCAAAGCCCTCTCGTCGAAGCAGTTAAAATAAAAATATACCGACATATGTTGGGATAGTCTGATAGGTCCAATAACAAGTTATGGTTTTGACTTAGTGAAGAAAATTTACCATATTATTCCTCTTGGATACACGTGTTGATTGAGGTATAATCAATTACTACCTTTTTCCCAGACTATACCAAAAATATCCCAGCAAACCATAAAAGTCTAAAAAGACACTTTTCTGACTCCTTTTTCGGAGCTTTTACGCTCATAAAGAGTGCATAATATCATCTTAAACGATCCCAAAACCCTCAGAAAATAGGGTGTTTTCATTCGAAAGTGGTTCATCAGAAAGAGCTCTTAATTTCTCTCAGAAAAGATGCTTTTCTGACAGATTTTGTGGACTCTTTAAGAGCTCATATTTCTTTCAGAAAAGATGATTTTCTGACATATTTTTTGTACTCTTAAAGAGCTCCTAATTTCTTTCAGAAAATATGATTTTCTGAAATATTTTTTGTACTCTTAAAGAGCTCCTAATTTTTTTCAGAAAAGATGATTTTCGGACATATTTTTTGTTCTCATAAAGAGCTCTTAATTTCTTTCACTAACTTTCATAGATTTATTTATTTCAGAAAAGGTAAATGCTTATGCCAGGAATTCCTGCGCTATTGAAAATCAGGCATCAAAGTCAGCTTAAAAAAGAATAGATTTAATTTAAATATTTCGACTCTTCATTTATTTAAAAAAAAAAACATTGTATTCTCAATAGAAAAATAAAAAACTTAATTTTAAAAAAATAACTGTGTGTTTTTTTGATTTTTGTTTTAGTCGGTCTTTGTCAGTTTGATTTCACTGCTTATCTCAGTCCGTTTTTGAGATTTTGCAGCATATTTCTGCCGGTCTTTTGCAGTTTGAAACCACTTGGCACTGCATGCCGCAAAAATTTTTTCATCAACTTCGAATTTTCGATCGAATAAAATTGCCTTCTATATCTTTGAGTATTTTTTTTACCTCTGATGATAGTTGTTATAACCATGGCCAAAACACACTTCTTCCCAGATGTTCCTTTCCAGGTGCATTGGGCTGCAACTTCATCAGTAAAAAATTTCTTCCAAACGCCTCGGACGAACTTGGAAGGCTCGCAAACATTATATTGTAATACTTCGCGTTCCTGTTTGAAATAATATATGTTAGTGGAATTTTGAATTTCACAACGCTCTCGTGTACAACTTTTTTAAAAAAGTAATAAATAATCATAAAATAGGCATATTATACGTTCTAATAATAAAGAAACGCACCAGTTTTGTGCATAAGTCCGACGAACCTTGCAACTTTTCTTCAAAAAGATGCAACTCCTCCATACTTGCCAATGGTTTTTTCGGAAGAAATGAAAACGTTTTAAACTCCTGCAAGTTTTTCCGCTGGGAAGTGACTTCTGTCAACAGCTTTACTTGCATTTTGGTATTTGCTTCCTCCAAGCTTTTAACGCGGTCTTTGAGCTCTGGAAAAAAAATATGATAAATATTGTGAAGTTCCTATGGAAGTTATAAAACTTTACCTTTATTTTCCTGGATCAAAGTTGTGATATTTGCATTTATTTTGTTCGTATTACACAAAATTTGTTTCAGTATGTCTGCAAAGAATATGGAAAAATTATTTAAAATAAAATTTTCAATCAAAAAGTACAAATACGAGTTGCTTACCATCAGATTGATTTTTCATTGAACCAAGCTTCGTACATTGTGGTTCACCAAAATCTTGAGAGTCGTTTGCAAATATTTCACTGAAGTTTTCCATTTTTTTAAGCGTTTAAAAGGGGTACAAATAAAATTTCTAAGGGATTTTTTTAACAAACAAGTTTTTTATTTATACTTGTTATATTTTGAGTTGAGGTTTCTTCTTTCGTTATAAGGTGTTCGTTATACTGTATTTGCAGCAAGCTAGATAAGAGAGGCTTTTCGAAATAGTCTTTTAAATATAAAACTTCAGACGAGTTAATAAAAACATCATTATTTTCCTGGTAAATAAAGTTTATTTTGTATACTTTTGAACTAACAGCGTAGAAGTTATCAGGGTAATCGGATGATAAATATAAATTTTTATAATAAATTAAGGATGTAGTAGACGAAATGGTACCTTGTGAAATGTTTTGACGAGCACTGTTTATGCTAAGTTCAACAAGTCAACGAGATCACGCTTTGCAATGAACAAAATCTTCCTTTTCGCTTTAAAACAAATTTGTTAAAAAAACAGTTATGTTTTTGAGTGCGAATCAGAATTGCGAGTGTGTTTCGTGAAAAAATCGTTCATGCTCCTTTAAACTCATAAATGAAATATTTTTAGGAGTCATAACGGAGTCAAAAATAAGAGCGCTCCCAAATTACACATATTTGAGTAGATTTTCGGAGTTCTTACGTGTGGCAAAACAACTCAGCCGCAAAACTAGCAAAACAAAGCTGCCGTTATTCTACTAATAAAGGCAGTTGTAGCGAAGTGAGAAGACGTGCTACTTGAGTATTTTTCTATTATTCAGAATGATCAAAAAACGCTCCGTTTTATGAGCGTTTAAGGTGTTTGGTCTTTGCGAAATTATTTTTCATACTCTTTTTATACTCCTAAAGTAGTCATTCCTAGGAGCGCTCAGAAAAGGCTCCCGAGTTGGATTCTTTTAAGAGTCCTTTTTTAGGAGCGCTTCTATAATGGTTTGCTGGGATTAAACGCTTTTTTTATGTGAGAGTTGATCACGCACACGATTGTTACTTTAACAATCCCCAGAAACTCCTTCTATAAATTTTTTGCAACTTGTTTTCGTTTTCGATTTAATGATCCTTATATTCAGAGGTGCCCAAAGAGTTAGCTCCAAGGTGAACGAGCGTAAAAGAGAGAATTTTTTCACACGCATAGAAACTGTGAGCGGGAGATGAAAAAGTATAAAAGACGATCGAAATTAACGCAAACTTCCATTTGTAATCACGGTTGCCACTCAAAAATATTTTTCGGGACCAAAATTCATGAGAAAAAGGACCAAAACAACAAAAAAAAGGACCAACGGTTTCCTTCTTTCATTGGAATACAAATATTGCTTCCGATAGAGGAAGTTTAGAGAGTATTGGACCAAAAACCAAAAAAAATCCGAAAAATTCATGGTGTCCGATTTGGGTGAAAATTTATATATAGAATAAGTGAAAAATTCTAAGAATTTTAGCACTAAAATTTAAAAAAAAACTGGTCCTTTTGGAACCCGTTTGGAACTAGACCAAAACTAGTCTACTTGTAATCCGTTTCTTGAAAAAATTTTGACGCCAAAATTCTTAGAATTTTTCAGCGTGAAGCGTGCTGTATTTCCACTTCTATCAGATAGAGATGTGAAAAAAAAAAAAAGTTCAAAGAAGTGGAGCTATGCATTACCAGGTTATCTGACTTGTAAGGAGTAGAAGATTTTTGTTTTATTTTCTACCAACAACAACCAAATTGAAATGTGCTTACAGATTCAATTGCAATGGTAATGCACGATTTTCCTAGGACATCGCTGTTCAAAAATTCATTGCTAACGTCATGGGTAGTTATGTTGAATGTATAACTTACTTTGCTTACCTTTTCCCGTTGGGTATACATATATGACATAGGAAAATAAATGAAAAAGGACCAAATGTAAAATAAAGGGACCAGCGGACCAAAAGGTCAAAAAGGGACCGTTTTTGGTCCAAATGGACCAAAGTGGCAACCGTGCTTGTAATCGAGAAGCGAAGCGAACAACCGAAGCGAGCAAAAACACGAAGTCACGTCAATCTTTCAAATCAGTGCTATGATGAACTTCGCAAAGGGAAGATATGTGTCCCTCTGTTTTAATTTTTTAATTGTTTTTCGTATAATTTTTAGTTTTGTCTCAGTTAGAGTGCGTTGAGAGCTTAGTATGCTGCATATAGGACTATAGGTCTAACTCTTCTTCATCCTAATCCCTGCAATGTGTTAGAGCTACGCTGCTTCAACATATGCATATAGCAGGGTGCGCAAAAATTCGCTCGCGAACGATTAAAAATACGATCTTTCTCACATTAGCTCGTTTGGCGATTGCATTCAACAGTGATAAATTCTTCAGCCAACGAGCAATCGCGAATACATTGCCTTCGTACGTTCGTTAGCACGAACGCTCTTTTTGTACGTTCGCTCGTTCTCAGTGTGCATTGATAAACTCGGCGCAAAGATTCTCTCACGAACGAAAACAAAGGCAGCGTTGTCGCGATTGCTCGTTTGCTGAAGAATTTATCACTATTGAATGCAATCGCCAAACGAGCTAATGTGAGAAAGATCGTATTTTTAATCGTTCGCGAGCATTCGCGAGCGTTCGCAAGCGTTCGTTTGCGGTGTGTATACATGCACTCATCGCATTCAATCTCTTGCGAGCGAAGACGCAGGCAGCAGGAATGAAAAATTAGAATTTTAAAATGTACCTAATTTCACAAAATAATGAACCTTTTTGGGCACCAACGGACGGACCTAAAATTATTAGCCCTTTATTTTTGGTTTTTATGGAAAAATTTTTTATTAAAAACATAACGCAAATTCAGTATATACCTACTATACAAAAGTACAAAAAAAAAAAAAAAATTAGCGCTACGCGCTACTAACATTTTTTGAGATCACTTTGGTCAGACTTATAATAAGTACTCGTAAAGTAGTACAAATAAGAATAATTTCGGATCTTAACCTTAACATCAATCGCGTTATCTCGTATGTATATAATTCTATACGCATTTAGGCGAATTCGCTTCCGCCTTTACAGGATTTCTAATCGGTACTCCTAAGACTCCTCCTTAGGGCTGCTCTTAATTCCCAAAATGAAATTTCAATCGGTCTCAGGGTCCAGAATTGTTCCATTGGACATGGAGGAGAAACGTGAGAAATTTGGAAGCAATCGGATAACGGGAACCCGTGGCAGTTTTCAATTGAAGTTTGGGAAATTGGCAAAAATAGAGAGGAAACGGCCCTTAACTCCCCACAAGGCGCCCCTACGGATATATAACGTATGGCCAACCCCCATTATTTTTTTACTCCGAAAATTTTTTTTGAACAAACCTACCCCCTATCTCCCCTCCTTAAGGGGGCTCCCATACAAAAATAATTTTTTAAAAACTTTTCCCCCCATCTTCCTAACTAGCCCCAGAGTGCTCCTAGAGGAAACAAATGTATGACCGACCCCCATTAACTTTGTCCCCATAACATTTTCTCCGAACATACTTAACCTCTATCTCCCCCCCTTAAGGGGGCTCCCATATAAAACTACCTTAATTTGAGCAAAAATTCATATAAAATGGCCGTCACTACAGTCAAACCCCTCCTAGGGGGCTGATATATATGACCGACCCCCATTATTTTTTTACCCCAAACATTTTCTTCAAACATACCTACCCTCTATCTCCCCTCGTTAGGGGGGTCCCAATACAAAATTAGGCTTAAATTAAAGAAAAATGCCTCACGAACTTCAATCTATAATATAGATGCCGTAGGAACAATAACGAGCATGTTCAGCATGCATATTCGAAAAATTTACAAAATTACCTTTTAAACGAGCCTAATATGAAGAATATTGGATAAGTTTTTGGTGTGTTTTAATAATATGATATATTTTATTACCTTTTTTTTAAAACTGAATTTTGGGTTCCATCCCCTAACTGGCCAAATAATGACCCTAGTAGTTTCTTAGGTCTTCGCATGTCTCTCTCGGTCTGTACGCATGGCTCTCTCGGTCTGTACGCATGCAAAGACTCAAGAAACGAACGTAAAAACAGTGAATAATGCGTTTCAAAAAATATTTGTTTTGAATTAATTTTATGAATAGAAACCACTAACCGATTTTAGTGGTTATAGTCTCAAAAAACTCGTCATAGATTGAGGTTTGCGGCATTTGACTAGAAAATTTATTTTTTTTTTACTAGGGTCATTATTTGGACAGTTAGGGGATGGAACCCAAAATTCAGTTTAAAAAAAAAGGTAATAAAATATATCATATTATTAAAACACACCAAAAACTAATCCAATATTCTTCATATTAGGTTCGTTTAAAAGGTAATTTTGTAAATTTTTCGAATATGCATGCTGAACATGCTCTTTCTTGTTCCTACGGCATCTATATTATAGATTGAAGTTCGTGAGGCATTTTTCTTTAATTTAAGCCTAATTTTGTATGGGGACCCCCCTAACGAGGGGAGATAGAGGGTAGGTATGTTTGAAGAAAATGTTTGGGGTAAAAAAATAATGGGGGTCGGTCATATATATCAGCCCCCTAGGAGGGGTTTGACTGTAGTGACGGCCATTTTATATGAATTTTTGCTCAAATTAAGGTAGTTTTATATGGGAGCCCCCTTAAGGGGGGGAGATAGAGGTTAAGTATGTTCGGAGAAAATGTTAGGGGGACAAAGTTAATGGGGGTCGGTCATACATTTGTTTCCTCTAGGAGCACTCTGGGGCTAGTTAGGAAGATGGGGGGAAAAGTTTTTAAAAAATTATTTTTGTATGGGAGCCCCCTTAAGGAGGGGAGATAGGGGGTAGGTTTGTTCAGAAAAAATGTTCGGAGTAAAAAAATAATGGGGGTTGGCCATACGTTATATATCCGTAGGGGCGCCTTGTGGGGAGTTAAGGGCCGTTTCCTCTCTATTTTTGCCAATTTCCCAAACTTCAATTGAAAACTGCCACGGGTTCCCGTTATCCGATTGCCTCCAAATTTCTCACGTTTCTCCTTCATGTCTAATGGAACACTTCTGGACCCTGAGACCGATCAGAAACTCGCTACAAAATTTCTCCATAGAGTTAAGAGCAGCCCTACTCCTATTACGAATCATCCTGATAAAGACGGAAACGGATTCGCCTAAATGCGTATAGAATTACATACATACAAGATAACGCGATTGATATTAAGGTTAAGATCCGAAATTATTCTTTGAGTTTTAACCGCAACAGACTCGGAAACGGAGTTATTTATTCAATTAATTGGTCTTTATTTGCATCGTTATTTGGAAGAGCATATTGCTCAAATTTTTTACGTAAAAACTACATCAGGTGCCTTCGTTGGATCTGATTAAAACTTTGCTAGGGATAAGAGCTGCACAAGTTATCATTTTCAATTTATTTCTGCATTTAGATTTAAAAATATTTTGAATTGAAAAAATTGTTTCAAAGACAAAATGTACCTTAAACGAAGCAGTTGTACCGTTTATTTTTTAATATAAAACAAAATGGAAAACATGTCTCATTTCTTCGTTGTGGAGGGGAAAAAAAACTTTATAGCTAAAACGATCGATCGCGATCTATTAAAACTTCCGTCTTCACATTGTTAGTTACTAAACGAGTTTTAAGGCTCAGTTACTCTTCATTGAACGTAACTTAACTTAACTTAGAGAAATCTGTTTTCCACAGATTCTTATCTTAAGTCAAATTAAGTTTTCAGTGACTGATCCCATATGAAATGAACTAAACATATCAACTCCGCTGATTAAATAAGTAAAGTTAAGTTACGTTCAATCAAGAGTAACTGAGCCTTTAGAATGAACGCTCGCAATCGACGAACGCTCGCGAACGCTCGCGATCGATCGAAAATTCAATCTTCACAATATGAGTTACTGAACGAGTTTTACAACAGGGGTCGGCACGCTAGGAACAATTTTTGCGACAGCTACTCACACGTTTTGCTTATGCCTCTCGTACACTATGACATCAACGCACGCACGCAACTTTTCAACGAGTTCCTAAATTAAATAGCTTAATATATGCCCTCGTACACTTGTGCGCATCTGGTGGCGTTTCAGATTGATAAACACGTTCTTATACAAGATTGAACTGCGATGCGTTGAACGCGTTGCGATCCTCGTACACCTAGTTGATGAACTTCATCAATTGTTGAAAGACCTCGTACACCTAGTTGATGAATTTCATCAATTGTTGAAAGACCTCGTACACCTAGTTGATGAATTTCATCAATTGTTGAAAGACCTCGTACACCTAGTTGATCACGTTTAACAAATTCAGCAAAAAATAGTGTGTAAACTTATGTTGCACGCATTTCAAGCACTGTGTTGACGCACGCGTTGATAGCCTCGTACACAAGACGAAGCATTAAGCGTTTGCAAACTCAATAAACATACTGTGCAGCTAACAGCTGTAAATGGTGATGGTAAAATTTGATGGTGATATGTACATAATGGCATCTCGGATGCGGAATAAGAACCCTGAAAACCTATTGAAAGATACTGTTATTTAAAAACTGCCCGATTCAATTTTTTTTAGTATACATATCTCGGAAACAGGGTGTCGCAGATATATAAGCAATATGCCAAAATGATCGTATTGAAATCATCTACAAATTATGTCCACATCGTGAATGCGATTACTTTAACCGTTCAGCCTCGGGGGCTGCCCAGCGGTGGGTTATAAAAAAAATCCAAAATATTTGTTCTCCTATGGAAACTTTTTTTTTTTTGAATCGACAAAAATGTCCCTTATGACCAAGCATATTTAAAAATTTTTTAAAATAAAAATCTACTTGTAGTTTCGCTATTCAAGTTATTTATAAATTGAAACTTATTTATATATGTTTGGAAATATTGGCGCTTAAAGAATAAACTACAAAAATTTTAACAAACTTAGATACCAATAATTTGTTATTTATATAAAAAAAAGCTTTTGGGTATTTTTTTACATTTCTTGATTACGGCTACAAATAAAAATTAGCCACAGCAACGCTGGTCATGCTGTCATAAATTTCTCAACGCATGAATAAATTCGCGGAACTAACCGCACACACACTTGAAATCGCTCAACGCAATTCACTATCACGCAAAATTTACCAAACAAAATTGAGGAACGCGTTGATGAGATAATGTGCAGCACATTATTGTTCAACTCGTGCTTCAACGTTGTTCGCATCGCAACTTGAGGCTCGTACACTTGATGGGGCACGCGTTTAAGAACGGTTGCGCAACGCGCTTTTTTCGTTGGTTGATTGAAATTGAATGCCTCGTACACTAGCGTTGAACAAGTTGAGGAACGTATACGTGCGTTGATAGCGTAGTGGACGAGGGGCATTACGCTCTTGTCTCAGTTTGACGGGATCAGCCGAGCATGCAACATCGAGAGCGGGTATGCGGAAATTTATAGCTTTTTCCGTCAGTTTTAGCTCTTTTATGCTACTTCTAGCTTTTATTATACCTTTTCCGAAGGAAAGGGTATATTAAGTTTGGCACGGAGTATGTAACATACCAAAGGAGTCGCGATAGATATAGACATATATATATATTCTTGATCAGGGTGACAAGAGAAATCGATCTAGCCATGTCTGTCTGTCTGTCTGTCTGTCTGTCTGTCGGTCACACTTTAGTTTTTCGTAATTAACTCCTAAGCCATGAAAGATATCATATTGAAATTTGGCATGGACTTGAACCAGGTAAATGTCCGAAAAACTGCATACAAATTTTTTCCGTAGTCCCTTCTTGGGTCGTGGGAAGTGGTTCAGAAGTTTCAAAAATCACGATTTTTAACGTTTTTCGTGGATAACTTTTTTACTATACATCCCAGCTTATTGAAATTCGGTGTGTGTATAGCTACTATGTAGACTTAAGCTTTCGCTGAAAAAAAATTGCGACATCGCTATATTTATGGTCATCATCCTACACATTAGAAAAAAACACTCTTTCTCTTATTCTCATATCTGTATACAAAAATGATTTTTTTTGCTTCTTCTGATTGTGTATTTTGCCGCCAAATAAAGTCGTCACTTAAGGTTAAAATTTGACCACCATCCGCAAAATTCGCGAAAATTTGATTTTCACTATTTTGAATTGAGTCTTTCGCTGCTAGACAAAATGTACTCTAACGGTTAAAATTTTACCATGCCCACCATTCGCAAAAAATTTGTACTTAAATATAATTTCGAGTTTGTGAAGCTAAATCGAAGCACAGATAATGTGTAGCTAGAACAACGAAAAGGGCAGGAATTTTTGTTAAGGTAATGTTTCAACATATTTAAGGCTGAGGAAAAGGTATGTGTGCAATCGGCTTAGCCGATGTAAACTTCTTTACTTGTTTTTAGCTAGTTTCAGCATTTTTTTTGTTTATTTTCGGCTATTTTTAGTAGCCGCTCTGCTCTCACTCACACAATTACATACCCATTTTGCCGACCCCTGTTTTACAATGAACGCTCGCAATCGACGAACGCTCGCGAACGAACGAAACAACGACGATTTCGTCGGCATCTTTTCGTTCGTGATTTTTACGAACCTTGCGATTGCTCGTGAGAGATTGTTAGTGCTTACGTTCGTAGCGCTGCTTTATCACTCGTGAGAAATTGCAACCAGTGTTGCCAGGTTGAGGGATATTTCCCATTTTGAGGGAATTTTCGCACCAAATATTGGCAAAAGGGAAAAGGGGATTTTCTTTGCTTTGTTGAATACGATAGAGGGATTTTTCAATAATCGATACAAAGCCCTAAGTGGATCATCCACATTCGAGCATGCTTCTGCGAGCGGCTCGGCTCGATGTAATGCTCGATCGTATGTGGTAATGTTGGTTGATGAATTGGCTCGCTAACATGAACTTTTACGATCGAGCATTGCATCGAGCCGAGCATCTCGCAGGAGCATGCTCGAATGTGGATGTGATAACGAACTTTTAGTACGTATTTATTGTTAATATGTATATACATATATCATATTCTATATTTCACTTTGGGGTTGTAAAAGAAATGTTCAAAATTAGAAAGTTGGGCGTGGCTGAAATTCACCTGAAATTCAAATGGGACATAAACCAAATTTGTCATGTATGCTTGCTCTTGGTAATAAACATCCTCTCCAAAAATTTTAGTGATCGGCCTATAATTATAATTAGGGGTGGCATGGAATGAGGTCCTTAATGGGCTTTACAATCTCCCCACTAACTTGCCTTAATAGTAGTGGTCTTGGGGCCTTTTCAAACGTACAATTTCTTAAAATAAACTATGTAATTTTACGAAGCTAGCTTAAGTTTTTAATGTTAAGAAATATAGCGATTATCAAAATTTTGTTCAGGAAAAATATGTTTTTGTTTGAGGGATTTTTCGTGGGAAATTTCTATAGGTCACTGAGGGAAAAAAGGGATTTTTGTTTGCTTTTCGAGGGAAATTTGGTTCTGAAGTACTGGCAGCACTGATTGCAACCACTCAATTTTCTGCCGCGATTAGTTGTGAGAAAGAGCGTATTTTAATCGCTCTCCGCACCCTGCATATAGCACGAGGAAAAGAGAAGCATGCTATAGCAGCGAAATATTTAGCTCTGCTGTGGTGAATTGCATTGCCACTTTTATTTTGAATTTTGGGCGATTTTCGAGTACATTAAATATAAAATATCTACCAAACTCATAAAATGCCATGAAAAGCTTGAAAAACATAAAACTTATCAAGGATTTTCAATATTAAGGAGAAATAGAAATTGTTCTTTTAGTCCTACCTTGTGCACATAACTTTTTGATCACACTGTTTCAGCAAAAATACTAAATTTTATGTACAATCAAATTCGTAGCCGTAGTCAAAAATGTATGTCAATTTATTACAAAATGAAAACATTCGCGCACATTAAGCAAAAACATATCGTAATATATTTACTAAAGTTTCAATTATGAACTTTTCAAGCAATATAAAAAACCGAGCTGACGCCGTGTTTCTTTGATAATTTTCTTGCAAGTGGCATCATAGTGCCACTTTGTGTCTACCCGTATTGTTGTTGGTAGCTTTCTAGTGAATTTCTCGAATTTGTTGAATTTCCTATTCCTGCTTAAGGTTTTTGTTGGTAGCTTTTTGGTGAATTTCCCCAATTTGTTGAATTTCCTATACCTGCCTAATGGTGTATTTCCCCATCGCGGCAGAGGCTTTTCGACGTCGACAGTTAGACCTACAGTCCTACATGGTATGCTGTATATAGTACTATATGGTATGCTGTAGACTTTCGGCGAGGTAGGACCTATGTCGCTCGATTTGTTCTTACTCTCTAGCATTTTTAATTTTATGTGTTTGTTGTATCACTACAGATACATGCAATCGAATTGCGCCTGTAGTGGTGGGAAGCTCTGCTTATATTGAACCTTTTAAGGGGCTGTTGTTATACAGGTTTTTGACAAAATCGATTGCCTTCTAATGTAATTTATTGTAGCTTAGAATAAGCTGATTCGAATGTATTATAATAAAACTGAAAAAAGTTGGGAGCATTGGTGCCACGCCAATTAACGGAAGTTTCAGTAACAAAATAAAATAAAACTATATCAACAAACTACGATATTCATCTTAAAGCTAATTTTGCAAATACATTTTAGCGACATTTATACAAAATATGGCCACCCTATTTACAATATTTCTTCGCATATTGACATCTACTTGCAATTTAAGTTTTTTTTTTATACGGATGACTTGTCAATCCGATTCAATACCCTACTTGCTTAGACAATTAAATTCAATGGCAATCTCGTCAAAATTGAAATAACTGGGATTAAACTTGGTCTCTGAGTTTGTTACAGTTGAAGACCGCTAGTGATCCTTCATAAATTATGTTAGTATTTAAGATACCTTATAATTTTAGGAATAAATAAATTAATATTGAAAACAGCTCTTGAGAAAAGATGTTAGGTAATAGTTTTTATGAAATATTTGAGATGGAACCAATTCTTGCTCTCATATTTTACTGTCTTGTCTTCCCATATATCCTTTTATTATGCCAATTGTTTCATCTTGTCTTTTGTAACCACTTTGAAGTTTCTCAAAAACATGAACATTAAAATTGCACAGTCTTTTCTTACGATTAGGAGGGGGTTCATAAGTGCCGTACTAGGCAAGTTCGAGTGAGCGTTAGGTTTGAGATTTTCGTAACAGACCCTAGTGCTGGAGGTACCCTAAAATGGTCTGATCGGGTCCATTATTGAACTTTTTCTTACTCATGTCGCTATCAGCACGGAAAGTGAATTTTGTCCAGATAGCTCTACTTCTTCGATAAGAAAACTGCATACAGACAGACAGACGGACGGACAGACAGACGGACAGTTAGACGGAGAGACAGACAGACAGACGGGCGGACACATCTAAATCGAATCTCCTGGTGACGCAGATCATTTCTATACATCTGAATGCATTCGAAATAATTTTTAAAAATTCGAATGCATTCATTTCCCCAAAAATGTGAGTTGAATTAAAATGTGAAATCTTTTTAGTGACGAATAAAACAATGGATTCTCTTTTATCACTTCTTTGAGTTAATACACTTTTTAGAATCATAACATACTTCATATATTTATTTATTTAAGAACAACACCTAAGGATTTTTTGCTTCAGTTACGTAATTACATATATATAACAATAGAAGTGTACACTTAACATAAATAATGTATATATGCATTAGGGCGTTTCAGACGTGAAAAAAAGTTTTTAATTTCGAAGACGGTGGGGTCTCAATCGAAAGATAATGTAAATCGAAAAATTTGGGCATCATTTAAAATTTCTTAAATTGAGGTTTAGAGGCCGCTCAGAGGACTTGAATTTTCGTCAAATAACGCCTTAAAGAGAGCTACAAAATTTTTATTTTGTGTTTTTGTAAATTTAGAATTTTCAATTTGACAGATTTTCAACTTTTTCTTCATCTAATGATGCCCAAATTTTTCTTTTTGCCTAAACTTTCTTTTTAGACCCCGCCGTCTTCGAATTTCAACACTTTTTTTCACGTCTGAAACGCCCTAATATGCATACAACAAAGAAAAACTGCCGATCTAACTTCCCAGTAAACAATTAAGGAGAAATGCCTAAATCGAGCAGTGAAGGAGTAATGACTTTTTTATCCATTTGGAGTTTTTACGAGCAATCCGAAATGGAACAACGCAGGCGTCATGACATTTTCATCCATTTGGAGCAGTCCGAAATCGAGCAATGGAGAGTAATGACTTTTTCATCCATTCGGAGCTATCCTGAATGGAGCAATGAAGGAGTAATGACTTATTCATCCATTCGAAATTTTGGCGAGCAATCCGAATTGAAGCAATGTAGGAGTAATGACTTCTTCATCCATTCGGAGCATAAGCCAGCAATCCGAAATCAAAATAAAATAAAATTAAATATGAGTTCAAAAAGATAAATGAAAAAAACCCATACTTTCGATTTGGAAAACACGGTGTCGAGGGTGAACACTTGACTAGGAATTGAGAGTTCCGAGGTTCAAACCCCACAAAAAAACGAAAATCAAAAGTGAAAAATAAACATTTAAAGAAATAAATTTAATATAAGTAATATTATAAAAATACTCAAAAGCCAAAAAATCAATTTTTTTGTGCCAAAACTATTACTTCTTTTGTGCAGTATTTGAATAAACTTAAAAAGTTTTCATATGGGCATTTCCGCAGAAAGGTCAACCGTAACCGAAAATTTCAAAGTAAATAAAATGACCTATTGATTTGATATTATCTAAGAGGAATGTGTGAAAGGTACTATTTGAAAAAATTGATGGCTTAAGTCATCTCTCGTTTCATGAAAATCGAATGCAAAGTTGAGCTTGTGCTTTTCTTATTTCTGATGACTTTTAATAGCATATTATTTACAGCATTTTCGCTATTAAGGTAGATGTAACCAACGCGCTAATCACGAAAAAAAATTCGTAAAACACTTATCCTTCAAAAACAATCAAAAGTGGCCGTCGAAAATTTGTTAATGGCTTTCGTTTTAGTATTCTTTTCGCTGATTTTCTTCTGTGACGTGCGTAAGCGAAAAACAGAACATTTTCGTTTCACGTCAATCTTCTCAGAAATTCGTGGCTGAGAATTATAATCTATTGCAATTTTGTTGTCCAAAGCCGGAAAAAACAATTTTTTTGACAGATTTACAAAGAAGTATATTGAACTGAGTACTTTTAAAGTCGGTAACGTAACGTATCTGAACTTGTGAGATCAATCAATTTGAAAGTCATATATTATTGTTATCATCGGTATTTTCATATAGATAGGGCCGGTTGCTGAAAAAAAGGAAAGCCGCTAAAAATCATAGGGAACCAATAAAGAAAGACCCACTGAAGTTGGAAATCTATCGCCTAAAAGCATACATTGAAAAAGACCATTTCATAATTCATGTTTGTCTGTTTTTCCTCTGAAACCTTTATACATATACTAATTACGTTGTTCTTAATATAAAATTTTAATGAAAACTTGAAACTGTATCAACGATTTCTTTTGAATATTATAAGGAGAAAAATATGTGACGTGCGTATATGACGTAACGTATAATATAACGATTCATAGGTAAAGAAAAAATGAAGATTTTTGAACGACACAATTATGTGTGTAAGTATCACTATTTCATGCAAAATTAAAAATACTTTTATCAAAAAATTCGGTCATAATTCGCAGACTTTTGTAATTGTATACATGTAGTTGAAATCTACTTCTATTTTTTGTGACATAACGTATCGTTTTCGGAAGCATATATCTAAGAGCCTATCGTTTCAAAACTCTTAGCTTTTACACCGAGTATAATACGCTTAATAAGCTATTCAATTACCAAAATAAAAGATTTTAATGTTGAATTTTTCATGGTTTTTTAACACATTAAAGGCGTACGAGTGTGACGTGCGTAGCTAGGGAAATGCCCATATTCGTCAGCACCATATTAGCAGGATAAGCTAAGTATAACCGTATAACACTTATTTAAAGAGAAAAACAATAACACTCAATGATTAACAGAAATTTGTTTTATATTCCCTTATTTGCTTTTGTTCAGAGAGAAACCTTTATATAATAGAATAAAAGTTATTCTCACTAAATGGGGAATATAAATGTGAGAAAAGATATAAATCTTACTAATTGAAAATTCCAAAAGCAAAAAATTTAAATTTTATTTAAATACGCTGATACACCTCTATAATTTAAAAGAATTCAACCTCTTCCATAACAGCAAAATATTTTTTAAATAGCAACGACTGTTCTTTCGAACTTTCATTTTCAACAAAAAAATTTGGTGACACCGACATTATTAACAAACACTTAACTCAAACTCTTCTTACACTTTTCTGTTTTATACTTTTCTTTTTATACCCAGCGTAAGCAGGGTATAATAGTTTTGTGCAAATCTTGTACCAGCCAGAACCATGTAGGTGTGTAGGTCTAACTCTTCCCAATAAGCACAAACACGAAGATGATATTGCCACGAATTCGTAACGAATTCGAGAAAAAATAAATTCTCGAAAGTAGTTTTATGAATTCGTTTCGAGTTCAAAAAGAATTCGAGAAAAATTATTTTCGCGAATTTGTTTTTCTAACTCGTTTCGAACTCGAGACGCATTCGAGAAAAATTATTTTCGCGAAATCCGTTTCTATGAACTCGTTTCGAAATCGAGACACATTCGAGAAAAATTATTTTCGCGAACTCGTTTTTTCTAACTCGTTTTGAATTCGAGACGCATTAAAGAAAAATTATTTTCGCGAAATCCGTTCCTATGAACTCGTTTCTAAATCGAGACACATTCGAGAAAAATTGTTTCGCGAATTCGCTTTTTCTAACTCGTTTCGAACTCGAGACGCATTTGAGAAAAATTATTTCCGCGAAATCCGTTCCTATGAACTTGTTTCGAATGCGAGACACATTCGAGAAAAATTATTTTCGCGAATTCGCTTTTTCTAACTCGTTTGGAATTGAGAGATAAAAGATTAGTCTAAAGAAGAACAAATTTGATATTATTTTTGAAATATTATAACATAAGAAAACATCCGCCATTTCAAATACATCTACATATATATTTATATTTTAATATTTTATTTATGCAGCAATGGTACAAAATATATATTATTATTTAAATTTATTTTATAAGCTTTCGTTATATTTTGAAATTCATGTTTTACATAATCATTACTCTTAAATTTTATGTTTCGTGAATCGCATTTTTTAAAATTATTATAAAGTATGTTTTCCGTTTCGATGGCCTGACCATGTAAAAAGTATGTTTCATTTTCATTTGTTATTGATTTAACCATAAAAATATTATATATATATTGCAGCCACGAGCGAATACTAAAGTCAACAGCACCAGTCGCGGTAATATGCAACTCAACATTATTATGTAGGTCGAATGTTCTGAGGTAATATTGGCAACGGACCTACGACAACATTCAAGCGACCGAAGAAAGTGCATGAAGTCAAAGGGTCGCTGAGAAAAGCACAAGATCAGCATTATGTTCCTATAAAAGCGGAGCTTGAATCCATGGAAAGGCAGATTGATCTTTACGTTAATTACGAAGATACCTCACTTCATCGCACGTACTTACCAAGAAGCCACGACGATTGGAGTTAAATAGTAAGAATAGGGAAGTATTTAAAAGGAGCTAGGATACATAAGAAACCATGTTAGACATAAGGATTTATATTTATTAAGGTGAGATGACACTACGTGTACAATGCACGAACATTTGCTCACTGACGTCATAAACATTGCACACGTAATGAAATCGACGAATAATTTGTTTGCTCAAAATAATTCTTACAATATTTTACAAATAAAATGTGTGCGTTGCACGCGTAATGTAATCAACCCAAATTTCTACTGCACAAACATTTTGTAAAAATATGTACACGTGAAACTGTTTCCTCATATAGAACAATCTGCTGAAATTTCTTAAGTTTGACATTATTTTCATTGAAATCTTTTAAAAACGAAACCTAATAACATTGCGCAATCAAAATGTGTGATTTGTCCATATATTGTGCGAGAAAATGTCATGCGTGCAATTGTTTTTCAGATGTGTCACACATTTTTTTGAGCAATTTTGTCTGCATGGCACACGTAGTGTAATACCCTAAGCAAATAAATGTGCTTCAAATTTTATTTGTTTCAGATGTGTCACACATTTTTTTGAGCATTTATATGTGAATTGCACACGTAGTGTCATCTCACCTTTAAATAAAAGGATTGCAAACTGACAATCTCATCTTTTATTTAAAGGAATACAGGATTGAATGACGTGCGTACCTATCAAAGTGCCACGGCGTAATACCTTTTAATCCCCGTATCCCAACATAATTGGCGCAGCCGGTATTCGACTGACTTTCAGTTGGATCGAACTCAGTTCTCTAAAAGTTTTTTAAATTATTGATCGTTGTGCGGTTTGATTTATGACGCTATTCAGCTAAATTGGGACTGTGACAGTCTTAAACAGTAATTAGTTATTACCAAACCTGCAGAAAAGCTCGTCAAATTGAACTGCATTAGCGATTATAATTTTTAAGCAAAGTTTATATCGAATAGGTTCGCTTGCCAATATAACTGAGCAAAAAGCTTGAAAGAAAATTGAAATTTTATATCAAAAATGTACATACATGATCGGCTACGAAAATTCGCCTTGAATTGGGGCTGTGACAGTCTTAAAAAGTAATTAGTTATTACCAAGACAAGCCGAATAAATATTCGTATGCAAGATTGTATGATAAAACGCTGGTAGAATTTTTTTTATATCCTATTGTCAAACAGCTGGTATTTATGTAAATAAAACAAAACGTAAATAAAAAGCAACGGTATCAGTCCCAAAAACAAAATAAAAGCAGAATAAAAAGAATAAAATAAAAGCAACGGTAGCAGTCCCCAAAAAAACAAAGAAAAGCAGACTAAACAAAAAGACGAAGAGAATACTGGAAGAAGCAGAACAATGAAACTGGTGAGTGCTTTAAAATATATTTTTTTTCCTTGAGTCCCATTTGATAGGAATTTTTTTTTTTCGCTAAAGAAAGTTAAATTGCTCCAGCCATATGGCCAAAGAAATAGAATTATTAAAAGAAAAATTAAAATTATTTGAAAACGATTCGGACGCTATTCTTAGAGAAGCAAAAGAGCTAGTACGGGAGGCTAACTTAACGAAATAAATTTCACAATTAATAAAAGACCACACAGTGCTAGGGCAATTTTCAAAAATTGGAGAAGCTACCTATCTAATCAATCAAGTCAAAAATTCAGTTAGCGCATCAGAAAAAGCCACAGAAGAAAAGATTCATTTGTTAGAAGATACTATACAGGGTTTGACACGAGCATGCAAAAATTTAAAAAAACAGATTGACGTTCAGAATAATTTAATAGAAGAATCGGAAAATAATAATCAAGAGTTAAGGGAGTCATTAACTAAAGCAGTCGGGAACGAATTAGCTCAAACGGTAGAAAAGGATAAAGCGCGGTTTAAAGAAAGCGAGGAACAAGTTAAGAATTTGAAGCAGGAGGTCAAACGATTGAGAGTCTCCCTAAAAAGCGTTTGTGACACTGCCAATTCACCAAGCCCTAATCCAGTACGTAGAACCAAAACAATTAGCACGAACACGGATATTCTCGTACTTCCAACAAGTCAAAGTTTAATAGACGAACAAAATTTTTCAACACCCACAAATCCAAAATTACCAACAATTAGTATCAACATGACGCACCAACTACAAATAGAGGAAGTAATGGACAAAGTTAATCGCTTGATACCATATTTTGCAGAGAACAATAATACAGACATGAGTGCAGAAGTTTTGAAATTCATTACTGGTTTAGAATTGGTTAAGAAAGCTTTAAGTAATGTTGACTCCGAGACTATTTTACTTTGCATTAAACAAAGATTCGCAGGAAAAATTTTTATAAAAGCTAATCAAGTTAACTTCAATAGTACCGATGAGTTAGCCGATTTTATCAAAAGAGAATGTTTACCCAATAGAAGTCTCGAATTGACTAGGGCCGAGTTAACCAATGCAGAGCAGAAATTAAATGAATCAGCATCTACATTTGGTAGAAACATAGAATCCTTGCTTAGAGAGGCAGAAGAAATGATTGGAAAATCATGGAGCCGGAGCGAAGCAGTATCCGCACTTAGTGAATACAGGTGTTTAGCCACAAGGAGATTTATTTTAGGAATCAGAGATCCTTTTATGAGACATCGTTTAGAGTTCTATAAGAACCGACCTATAGCAGAGCTAATAAAAGTAGTAGAAGAATCAGAAGAACTTAATGCATACGCATCCAAATCTTCAATTCAAGTTCGCTGCTCTTTTTGTAACAAAGACGGACACACGAGAGACGTTTGTCAGTTAAGAAAAAACACACCGTACTGTGAAAATTGTGAGCAATACGGGCACGAGACTAGCTCAGTTTGCAAGCGAAACAGCTCGCAGCAAGCAAAATATCAGATTACGTGCACGTATTGCAGCAAAGTAGGGCATACAGATATTCAGTGTTACAGTAGACGCGGAAATTTATTTTGTAATGTTTGGCAAATAAAAGGGCACGAGGTGAGTCCATTCTGTAAACAAAAGAAAAGGAACGATCAGAGGGACCAGTCGCAATATAAACCACAGCCGAATACCAATTTTAGCACTGCAAATGTTAGAAGCAGCGATAAATTTAATCCGAATTTTTTTAAACAGAATATGAACCCCGCGGGCCAAAATGAGAATGCAGTGAGAAGTAGTGACAATAGACAAATTAATCAGAACATTCAGTGTTTTAAATGCTCTCAACAGGGTCATATTGCTAGAAACTGTCCCAATAGTCAGAATCACGGAAACTCCCAGCGGCCCGGTCAAGGCCAATAAACCGGAATGCCAAATGTAATGTCGAAATTAAAAGGCCAAATCTAGTTTCCTCGAACACGAATAACAAATCAAACGAAGTTAGTCAGACACGGTATCAATCAGGGGAGCTAGATGTATCGAAAATTTGTTTAGACGATTTAAATGACGAAGGCAGCAGTCAATGAGTGACAAATGTAGATAGTAAGAAAGAATTATTATTAAAAAGCCCAAAAACAAAAAAAAGGGTGACATTTAATGACACGGTATTTAACGCTAAAGAGGAAAAAGGCACATCGCAAAATGAAGAGAAAATAAATAATACAATGGAGGGTATTAGAGAAAGCATAATTTCGCAATGCCAAGCGATTACGCGAAGAACAGACAATGTAGAGATTCGAGAAAGTTCTAAAGGATAAAATTTAAAGGAGTGTAAAAAAGCACAAACTATAGAAGATTTGCATACAGAGCCAGAGGGGGCATTTATATTATTCCCTTGTGAAAAAGCGGTTAATAAAAAACTTAAATTGTAGACACTGGGGCAGATACGAGTTTAATTAGAATAGAATCATTAGAAAACCAATCGAAAATAGATGAAACAGAGAGAAGAACCTTTTTAGGAGCATTCGGAGGCTCAATATGTAGTAAAGGTACAATAATATTGACTAATTTGAAAGACGCAAAATTAAAATGGAAATTCCATGTTTTACCGGAGGGATCTAAAATTCCATCAGACGGTTTAGTTGGCCGAGACATATTTCAGAATAGAGCTATTGTAAACCTCATCGAGAAAAATATTTTGCTTTTCAATAACGGAAAGAAAATAGCGTGTTTACCATTTGTTAGTGCCAAAAGCAACAGGATTTTTATGACAAATACAGTCATGATCCCAGCTAGAGCCAATAAAGTAGTTTACTTTTTCGCAAATACCTCGAGACAGGAAATAGTTGTCTATAAAAAAGAAATAAAGAAAGGCGTTTTTGTGGGGGAAACTATAACAAAGGTAGTAGATAATAAGGCCTATGTACCCATTTTAAATGCAAATGAGTATGATGTGGAAATAAATTCAGATATCGAATTAGAATTCGAGGACGCAAACAGTTTCGAGGAGAACAAAACCATTAATCACCTAAGCTCATTTAAGGATGTAGATAACCGGTTGAACATTTTAATGCACACAATCAAACTCGAAGATACACTTAATGCAGAAGAGCTAAATTCTATGACAAGAATAGTTGAAGAATATTCGGATATTTTCCATTTGAAAGACGATAATTCGTCATATACAACTGTCCTAGAACATGAAATTCCCACAGAGCTGGGATACTCCCCAATAAACTCAAGACAATATAGGTTGCCAGAAGCGCACAGAAAGGAAATTAATACACAAGTAGATAAAATGCTGAGTGACGGTATTATAACTCCAAGCAAATCCCCTTGGATTTCACCTATAATATTGGTTCCAAAAAAGGCAGACAAAAATGGCCTAAAGAAATGGAGGCTAGTAGTCGACTTTCGAAAACTCAACGAAATAACATTGAAACAAGTTTTTCCAATTCCAAGAAAAGACGAAATTCTCGATCAGTAAGGATGTAGTCCGTATTTTTCTACACTTGATCTGGCAAGTGGATACCACCAAGTCCTGGTTAAAAAAGAAGACAGACAGAAAACAGCATTCAGCACTGGGTTAGGTCATTTTGAATTCGCAAGGATGCCATTCGGCCTTACGGGGGCACCAGCCACTTTCCAAAGGATCATGAATAGCATATTGACAGGATTACAGGGAATTGACTGCTTTGTTTATCTCGATGATATCGTGATTTATGCCAGAAATTTAGGGGAACATGAAATGCGTATAAGAAAAGTTTTCCAAGTACTAAGAGAGAATAATTTGAAGTTACAAACAGAAATGTGTCAATTTTTAAAAAGAGAAGTAGTTTATTTAGGCCATAAATGTTCGGAAAAGGGAGTTCTGCCTGATCCAGGCAAAGTAGAGTGCGTAAAAAATATAAAGCCACCAAAGAATGTTAAACAATTGCAATCATTTCTAGGATTAATCAATTATTACAGGAAATTCATTCCAAAAGCTGCAGAAATTTCGTTACCATTGACTAAGCTTTTAAGAAAAAATCAAAAATTTTTGTGGACTGAAGATCGTCAAAAAGCTGTAGATACTTTAAAAAATGCGGTAACAAGTCCTCCCATATTGCAGTACCCAGATTTCAATAAACCTTTCAGCTTAACGACAGATGCGAGTAATGAGGCTTTAGGAGCTGTACTCTCCCAGGGATAACAAGGGGAAGACCTTTCAATTTATTTTGCTAGCAGGGCACTTAGCGAAACCGAGAACCGTTACTCCACCATAGAAAAGGAATTTTTAGCAATAGTATGGGCAGTAAAAAATTTTAGAACTTATCTTTTAGGGAATCATTTTAAAATTTATACAGATAACAAGCCGCTTAAAGGAATATCTAATTTGAAAGATCAGGACACGAGACTAGGTAGATTTCGTTTGAAACTTTTAGAATATGATTTCGAAATCATTTATAAACCGGGAAAAAATAATTTAAATGCAGACGCACTAAGCAGATTGCCCACAGAGAAAGGCAATATATCAGTAGTTACAAGATCCAAGTCAGCATCGCAAGAAGAAGCAGAGAGCGAGACTTTTACAGATAATAAAATTGAGAACGAGCCAGGAAACGAAGATACAGCCGTCGTACTAGTCGACCCTCACTAGATTATAAAAGTACTGAAAATTTTTCACGACACACCAATAGGGGGACATAAGGGATTTTTTAAAACTTATTGCAGGATCAGGAAACAGTTCAAGTGGGAAGGTATGCAAAAACAAATAAAAAATTACATTAACGCATGCCAGTTTTGTCAAAAGAACAAAAGTTCGCGCTTAGGGAAAATGCCTATGGCAGTAACAGACACGCCTCTTAGACCATTTGATAAGGTGTTTATGGACATAGTTGGTCCACTCCCGATCTCATCTAGAGAGAATAAATACATCCTAACATTTTTAGACGATTTTTCTAAGTATTTTATTTGCGTAGCAATACCAGACGCGGAGGCACCAACTGTAGCCAGAGCCTTTTTCAATGAAATAATTTCAAAATTTAATATTCCGAGAGTACTAGTGACTGACAACGGCACTAATTTCACGTCAGCTTTGTTCAAAGAGGTTTGCAAAATTCTAGGCATTAGAAAATCTCAAACTTCACCATACCATCCCCAAGCCAATGGTTCTCTTGAAAGAAGTCACCGGCCTTTGTCGATGAAGATGGCACGAATTGGGATGAATGGTTGCACCATGCAATGCACGTGCATAATAATACAGTTCATTCATCCACTAAACAAACCCCATGTAGGACACTTTTTGTATTCGAATTTGAAATTCCGGTTAAATTAAAACAAAAGCCGGCCCCTGTTTACAATACCGACGATTATAGTAAAATTTTAAAATATCAAATTCAACGCAGCCATGAAATAGTAAGAAATAATCAAAAATTAGCAAAGCTTAAGGCAAAAACTTACTACGACAAAAATGTAAATGAAAATAATTTTGTAGTTGGCGACAAGGTCTGGCTTAAGAGCCAAAATCGAAAAAATAAATTTTCACCAATTTGGGAAGGACCGTTTGAAATAGTTTCTTTGCCATCCGAATCTAATGTAAAATTAAAAATAAAGGGAAAAGATAGAACATTCCATAAGAATTTGATCAAATTAAATCGCGGAATAAAGGGTATAGCACTATAAGCATAGTGATTCTGCCCCGGAAGCCGATTTGAACTTTAGTTGGTTTACTGTTTAGGTAAACGTACGAAGTTTAATTTTCGGGAAGATTTTGCTCTCGATCTCCTATAGTCCTTGAATATCCTTAAGAAAGGGGGTTTTTTAGAGAAAATTTTAAAAAAAATCATATCTAAGACAACTATAAAGATAGAATATTCATTTAAAAACATTTGTATAGAAAATTACTCAGAAAATATGAAAAAAATATTTTTCAGGTAATTTTGCTAAAACCAATACATGCTCCCATGGAAGGATATATTTCCATGACAATTTTTTTGTTGTTCGAGATGTGCGACTATCTCAATTAAAACTCTCAAAAATAGAACTTTAGACCAGGATTAAGTGTGCTGAGTTTCAATACGCTCAGGCACCTAGAACATCCTTAAAAATTGCAAGTTAAAAAAAATGTTGCATACTTTTCGGGTATACCTGTGATTGCTATGCATGAATATGATTTTCAGTCTAGTTATTTCATGAGAATTTGTGTAACAAACAACAAAGAATAATAAAAAATTGCTTAATCCTAGAGAAAAATCTAACCGCAGTCCAAATATTCCCTAATTCCACCGAAAAATCTTACCCAAATAAAAATTGCAAAACAACTAATCTATGAAATATGTAAACAACGCAATAAAACCCGAAAGTGAACCAAATCAATCTACCTGTCTACCTGCAACTGGAGAAGAATTCATCCCTGCATTTTTTTAAAATTCCAACCTGAAAGCCCAATACCATAACAGATAAAGATGCAAATAAGTATAAATTGATTCTATTTGCATTCATAGTCTTAATCGCACTAATCAACTCAAACACTTAGAATGTCTCGATGCGCTAACTGCAACCGTGTTTTGCTTTGCCTTAAACAACAAACGAAAAAAAATAAGAAAGAGGACGAAGCCATGCGCTATTCTCAAGTTATCGAAAAACCTATGAATGTCGGAGACGTTCTTTGCAACAGATGTCGGCTTTTGCCTTATAGACGTTGTACCCGTCAAAAATTAGCCGAACAACCATCGCCACAAGGGAGTGCCGTAGCTGAGGAAACAATTGAAGATATCAGAGAAACCATGCAATCTGAAGGAAGCCAAAGTTTGGAAAATTCATCAAAAGAGGACAGCGACGAGGAATTCTATTATCAAATTCGTGACACCGATGGATGTGAAAACGTCATGGAATTGCCGATCAAAAGGGCTGTCGCTACGCATAAATATTGTATTTTATGCAAAGCTACTAACAATTTGAAGACAATTCCGGAAAACGCCAGAGTTCAAGTCTTCATTCAACGCGACTTATTTATACCAAATGGCGATGGCTGCTGCGATACACATCTAATTGGGAATATTTTTTACAAGGATCAAGTGCCATTACTACAAGCATTTTCAAACACCAGTCAGCTCAGCCCCGAAGAAGTGCATACATTTTTACGAACAGTTTCAGCGAGAGCGGACACATCGCTTGTTGACCAGATTGTGGATTTTTCCATGCCGGAGCAGCAGCTAAAAGTTTTCACAGGACTCAGTTGGGAAAATATAATCGAGCTTAGAGATATGTTTACATCAATGCGAACTTCTTGCAGCCGCACTGTAACTCAAGCTCTAGTTGTCTTTTTGATGAAAATGACAACGGGTAATTCCAACAGACTTATTTCGAGCATTTTAGGTCTACAGAGCGAGCAATTGGTATCAAAATACTGCAGCCAAATAATTAGATGTTTCACAACGGATGTTCTACCATACCATTTTGGAGTACAGGCATTATCGCGGGAGGACATCATCAACAAACACACATCATATATAGCAAAAACGCTGTATAACATCGAACACGAGCTAATGCTTATTTGTGATGGAACATATATAAGACATCAGAAGAGCCAGAACAACGCATATCAACGGAAATCATATTCGGTTCAAAAGAAAGTACCTTTATGCAAGCCATTCACTGTTTGCTGCACCAACGGCTATATAGTTGATTTCTTCGGACCGTTCTACAGCACAAACAACGATGCCACCATTATGAAGAAAATTTTAGAGGATGCAGAAGGACTGAAAACTTTGTTGCAACCAGGAGACATGTTTTTGGTCGACCGCGGATTTAGAGATGTTACGGAAGATTTAAAAAACGAAGACTTTATCCCCCTTATGCCAGCTTTTAAAGGGAAGAAAAAACAATTGACAACTGAGGAATCGAACCACTCGCGTAAAGTAACCAAATTAAGGTGGGTGGTTGAAGCGGTGCACGGAACGATTGGTCAGAAGTTCAAAATTTTACACCATACTCTCGACAATAAAATGTTACCGAAGGTGAGGTCCATCAGCAGGATTGCAGGATTCCTGCACAATAAATATGGAAAACGTTTGCAGTCAGATAAGAATCTAGCGGACGATATAGTTGATCAAATAACTATGAAAATGGGGACCGAAAATACTCTAAGTATAGAAGCTGAGGAAAATAATTGGAACAGGAGAAGAACGGCATTTCAACCATTAAATGCATCGAATGTGCAGGATTTTCCAAAACTTTCAGAGAAGGACTTAACAATTCTATTCACAGGAACATACCATTTAAACCAGGCCGTTTCTTACCTAGCGGAGTTAATCGGCGAAGAAGATAGTCCTAAAATTCAATATATGAAGGAGTCTCCAAATATAATTCAGACTGAAATACAATCTCGTCATATTAACGCAAGGAAATATCGATGCTTCGTAGAATACATGCCTAACGAGGAAGGTTTGGACGCCATAAAACGCTATGCCTGTGACTGTGCAAATGGCAAACGAACTGTAGGATGTTGTTCACACATAGCATCAATTATTTATTATTTATCGTATGCTAGATATTTATCACGTATTTTTAAGCCCGCTGAAATTTTAACAAACATTTTTGATGAAACTGAAGTCACAGTTGTAATAAATTCAGACAGTGAGGAAGATTAAATAATTCTAGTATTTTTTAAAAACGCAGCGATGAATTCTTCTCCAGTTGCAGGTAGACAGGTAGATTGATTTGGTTCACTTTCGGGTTTTATTGCGTTGTTTACATATTTCATAGATTAGTTGTTTTGCAATTTTTATTTGGGTAAGATTTTTCGGTGGAATTAGGGAATATTTGGACTGCGGTTAGATTTTTCTCTAGGATTAAGCAATTTTTTATTATTCTTTGTTGTTTGTTACACAAATTCTCATGAAATAACTAGACTGAAAATCATATTCATGCATAGCAATCACAGGTATACCCGAAAAGTATGCAACATTTTTTTTAACTTGCCATTTTTAAGAATGTTCTAGGTGCCTGAGCGTATTGAAACTCAGCACACTTAATCCTGGTCTAAAGTTCTATTTTTGAGAGTTTTAATTGAGATAGTCGCACATCTCGAACAACAAAAAAATTGTCATGGAAATATATCCTTCCATGGGAGCATGTATTGGTTTTAGCAAAATTACCTGAAAAATATTTTTTTCATATTTTCTGAGTAATTTTCTATACAAATGTTTTTAAATGAATATTCTATCTTTATAGTTGTCTTAGATATGATTTTTTTTAAATTTTCTCTAAAAAACCCCCTTTCTTAAGGATATTCAAGGACTATAGGAGATCGAGAGCAAAATCTTCCCGAAAATTAAACTTCGTACGTTTACCTAAACAGTAAACCAACTAAAGTTCAAATCGGCTTCCGGGGCAGAATCACTATGCTTATAGTGCTATACCCTTTTATAAAAATCGAAGAAACTCAGAAAAGTCCACAAAAACATGAGAACATATGTAAACAAAGTAAAGTTGAATCACCTACTGACAGTTGTGGTGTATGATTTTATTACAAGGCAGAGTCGGATTCGTTCTCGCATGTCTGTAGTTGCTTACTAAAGGGTTTCCACCACATTTGCTCGTACGTCTAAAGGCGGACTTATTCGACCAGTTTCCCACCCATGGGTGCAGTTACTTAAACCGGTAGCCGATCCAAATGACATACACCCATGAGAGTAGGTGTTAGTCGCTGTTCACACTGGTAGACTCGATTCTTTCGTTTTGGCATCCATCGCTGTCACCCCGGTAGGAATTGCTCTCTGACACATACGGAATGACATACGGTTGTAAATTTGACTGTTCGCCGGTCTCTAAAATTTTCCGTCGTCGACCCTTGATAACTTGCTCGGGAAAACTATTTCGGAAACCCGAAGAAGCCCTTCGTAAGTCGGAGAAATCCATACTAGCAAAGCAGCCCTAACATTTTTGTGGGAATGAGGACGACAAGTATAACCCAAGGCGCTGCGTGCGAACAAGACGACATCTCTCCATACTCCGGATGTTCCCTACCTTCCAACTGTCTTTGTCGCGCGGAGTAGTCACCCAATATGAACGGCGATGTGGTAATCATTAGGAGCCCAGGTCTGCAATTTCAATACTTTCATTAGGAGCCAATTTATGCGGTCAAATCGTCAGCAAACCTAGCTGCGATTTCCTGAACCTTTTCCTTTTCCGCTCTAACGCTTAACGCGTAACTTCCAGCGAAAATTTCCGTGGCGAAAGAAGCCAGAATATTAACCACCATCGACGGCACGATTGGAACAATTTGGTAAGATCCTAAAGCTTTCGCGCGTCCCCGAGTTACTGAGACAATAAATTCCCTTTCTCCGATTATAGTCTTGATTGAAAATTAATTAACAAGTGTTCTGGACCGAGGCGGGCAGGATCCGACCTTGCCCCAATCTCAGCATCCTTGAGAAGACCGATCCGAAGAGGCTTCTATACCTTACGGCCAAGCTAGCCATCAGCGGATTCGATTCCTCTAGCGATAAGCCGCGCCTGCAGGCGGTCAGCAGCGGCTACCAAAAGCCCTCAACCCCCCTCAGGGACAGATTCCCCCGGCATTTTTACCTGGCGTACAATCGATCTGGAGCTCGAATGCGGTCGTAAGGCATAACATAGCTTTGTTTAGATGGAGAATAGGTCTGGCCAAAGATCGATTCGTAAGGAGATACCTTTAGGGAATCCGGTCAAGATCTAGTTAAAACAAATTTGATTCCGGGTGTCTATCGTTTCAAGCGTTATAGTCCAGAGGTTTATGCCATAAATTAAACAATAAACTAAACTCAACCTAATGTAAATACACATAAATTCGCGCAAAAGCATAAGCAGAATTAGATCGCGACCTGCTAGCGAAACCGGCGCCTTTCAGCGAGGTCAAGCGGGATTGTCTGTCCTGAGTCGCTGAGAGGGCCTAGTTTTTTCTTACCTTAAAGGGATGGTTGCCATCGCGCTCGGCATATTCGACTATCCTCCGAGCAAGTAAATTTTGTTTCTTAGTGATCGGTTTATACTTACATTAGCTTACTAACGCAGAGAAAGGAAAAAAAAAAAAATATATATAAATAAAACTCTATTAGCTGCTCCTTAGCCGTCGACGCACACCGCAGATCATCAAGCGCCTGCTGACTACGGGATCGTTACGACCGCCATCGAAGCTTGAAGCAAGACCAGGTAACTGATCATGTGAATATGTTTTTTTTTTTGCGAATTTCTTTTTCGTAAGAGTGAAGAAGTTTTTTTTGAATTCGACCTAAACTTAATCAGAGAAATACGAGTTTAAAATTTTTTTTTCTTGCTTTCCCGTCGTGTCAAATCAGAGCCATCCATCGCGAATGGACCCAGTTAAAGATAAATTCCTTTCGAGTTGTACACCAAGTGCTATGCGTGAATCTATCTGCGCGAATTTATGTCTATGATCATATGATCAAAGAGAATATGTATATAAATGCAGTTTGCATATGCATTTAAATAAAATCGAGTTAGGAAATAAGAACAGACTATCAAAGCGTAAATTTTTTTTTGAATTTGTAGTTTTGTTTCATTTGGATCATCGTCTGCAAAGCAGTCGACACATACTGATAGGAAATTAATATATATATAGAGATCTATAGAGAAAGGAAGAACAAATTAATTTAGTAGTAAAGACGGAAGAATTTTTTTTAGTTTGTTACCAACTTTGTTTTTCAATAAACCATGAATTGAAATATGAATTAACTATCGTTCGCTTCAATTCGAAAAGTGCAATGCGGTAGAATGAACCGCCTTTGAGATGGTGCTTTGGGTTCATGAGTGATTTCTCCCACATGAACAGGTTGGGAAGGGTAAAGACGCCGGGACTGAATTCCATCTAAAGTCTCGGACATATGTTGGTGGTGGCTTCTTGAACAGTAGAGTATAATTAAATTTTTTTGTTTTCTCCATAGCCCCGAACGAAAGTTCTTGAATTTTTTTTTTTGATTCGTTATACATTTAATTTATCTCGGTCGAGTGGACATATCACAAAGCTGCATACATTAATTGTCAGAGAACTCCTCGTCTGTGTTGGAGAAGCAAACCCACTCCCGGTACCCTGAGCTAGACCGCACATCGACCGCTATGCAGCGCTTCAAAGACGCAGGCTCCGGCAGAGGGGGATCACGACAATTTGGCGCCCAACGTGGGGCCCCTCGGTTTTTTTGTGACAGAAATTTTGCATAAGCACTCGGAATTCCTTCAGCTACCTTGCTGCGACATATGTTAAGGATAATTCGAGGACCCCAAAAGAAAAAAAAAAAAAAAAATTCACGTTACTTTGGAACCTACTTCAACGATAGCTGGCCTCAACGATTATTATTCGTTTCTAACTAACCACAGCGCTAACTTTCCTGTCAATTTTTTTTGTGATCCATTTTAAATTTTTTGCTTTAATTGGGAATATTCCAACTTGACTGGAATCAGGACCTGACCTACGTCGAGTCCTTGGCGCAAGTATAGGAGCCATGCTTACCTCATAGCAATTTTTTTTTCCTTTTTTGTTAAGCTGTCTTTAAGATGTAGAGCCTCGCTGTAATGTTATGGAGGGCTTCCTGAAGACAGCGACCTCAAAGTTGTAAGCCCTAGTTCAAGGAGACCGACGATTTGAGAATTTTGTTTCTGGGAACCGCTGGAGACCTACTCGTTGTCGGAACCTGGGAGCTGAAGCTTTATAAAGTTACCCCTGGATGAATATTGTACCGTGTTAAGTCAAGCCGCCATCAAAGACCATCTCGAACTTTCATTTTACCGCAATTGCACTGAGTAGAAAAATTTAACTTTTGAATTTTCTTGATTATTATTGTTCCAATTACGGGACAACAAAGTAAAGACACATAAGATTGATCATTAGAAGTTTTGAAGGGTCAAACTCAAGATGCCTCTAGATAGAAGTCCAGTACGAGAGATTGGGGGTGACCCAGAAGAGAGCATTTGCGCCATATGCAGCACGATTATGTCGTCGACCGGTGGAAAAGTAACTACCCCCTGTAATCACGAATTTCACGATCCTTGTTTAAAAACCTGGCTGGAGACTAATCCCACATGTCCGAATTGTCGAAGTGCCTGTCAAATTACAGATTTAAGAATACCGACGGACAGTCGACTAAACAATCCGAGCCGAAATCGACCGATTACGCGCTCGTACGCGCAAGCACTAGGAGGCGCGGCTTCTTATGAATTTCCGCGTGATACTAGGCAGAACGTGGATCGGACAGAACGACAGTTGAGCGAGGAGTTGGACATCGTTCGAAACCTGGTCTCTAGTTCTATTGATTCTCTTCGAGCAGAGATATCAACCCAACTTTCCAATGAGAACAAGACTGCCATGCGCACCCTCACGTTAGGCAATAGACAAACTGGGAGCATGCCTACCAATGATAATGCTACCCAAAATCGTCCAGCTATGGAGTCGCCCATAGCGCAAGCCACACCACGAACGCAAACCCAAAATCGGGAGTTGTTCTCTCAAAATCGAGCCCATGACTGGAGTTTCGATTTGCCATCGGCACGAAGACCGACAAGCGGTAACCAAAATCTGCAAAGATCGCCCGAGAAAATTTTGAACATAGTCAAAAATTGGAATGTTAGATTCACGGGAGAAGCGGGGGATATTTCTGTAGAAGATTTTCTCTATCAAATCCAAACCCTTACTGAAAGTTATTTAGAGGGGGATTTCGAACTCTTGTGTCAATATCTGCATATAATGTTTGATAGCAAAGCCAAAGTTTGGTTTTGGCGTCATCACCGGGAGACCGGGATTATACAGTGGCTTAGTTTTTGCGAAGCTTTACGTAAAGAGTACAAAGATAACTTTAGCGATTACGATATCCGACATGAAATCTTCAAACGAAGACAGCGTAGTGCGGAATCGTTTGATGACTATTTAAATGCTATTCGTGCGCTGTGTGATCGCCTTAGAAGTCCCATATCGGAAGTAGATTTGTGTGAAACCGTAACTCGTAATCTCAAACCGGATCTTCGGCATGAATTGCTACATTTAGAAATCCAGAATCTCTCTGATTTGCGTAAGGAAGTTCGGAAGCACGAAGCTTTCATGAGAGATGTGCCAAGCCAGTATGCCCCTCGTAATCCTTCGCGGAGGCAAGTGCTAGAAATATCCGACTCCCCGTTTAAGCTGGAATCACCATCAGCCGAACCTGAGATCTGTGCCCTGAACTCTTCAATAACGTGTTGGAATTGCGAACAAGCGGGCCACAGTTACAAAGACTGTACTCAGCCGCGACGCGTTTTCTGTTATGGATGTGGGGCGATCGACGTATATAAACCGAATTGCCAGAAATGCACCAGTCGGCAAGAAAACTCTCGATTGGGTGTCCGAAAATTTTGAAACGGACACCCGACCATATAGCTAACCTAATATTATTAGACCCGGCCATAACACCCGTACACTCCCTGCTCAGACCTTATCATGTTCGATTGGCAGAATATAATCAGATACGAGCTAACTTAATGTTGAACGAAATTTCCTGTAAACGGTCAACCTTGCGTATTCGCCGTTATTGGCAACGCATGAAAAAGTTTAAACAGAGCGTTATCTCGGCGATTACAAATCGAGAAGGAGATATTCGGTCGGTTGTTTCTATCGAAATATTTGGCCACAAATATTTAGCTCTATTAGACAGTGGTGCAACCACCAGTGTCATAGGCGGACCACTAGCTGATTACGTAGAGAAGAACGATTTGTTTGATTCAAAACTGAAAGGAAATGTTAGAACCGCATACGGCAAGAGACAAAGTGTGATAGGCACTATAAACCCAAATCTCAATTTCAATCAGCGAGATCGAAAGTTCGAATTTCTAGTAGTTAAAAGTATACAGGAAAGTGTTATATGCGGTGCCGATTTCTTTACAGCCTTTGGTCTAAAAATAGCCTTCGATCAACCATATCTAGTGCAATCCCTAGAATGCGTCGACAGACCGGAGTTCCCGAAAGCCAACCTATCACCCCAACAGCAAGAAAAATTAAATGCTGTTATCAATGCGTTCCCTTCCTTTGAGAAGGAGGGATTAGGTTGTACCACCCTCGTGGAACACGGCATCGACACTAGGACTGCGACTCCAATTAAACAACGGTTTTATCCGGTTTCTCCGGCTATCGAGAAGTGATTATGCGCGGAGGTAGATCGCATGATCAGCTTAGGTGTAATCGAGGAGGCTAGTAATTCCGCTTGGTCATCCCAGTGTGTATTAGTGAGGAAACCGGGAAAGAACCGACTTTGCTTGGATTCGCGAGCCTTAAATTCTGTTACCAAGAAGGATGCCTACCCTATCCCGAACATCGATGGCCTTATTTCTAGATTGCCCGCCGTGCACTATATCTCGAAAATAGATCTCAAAGATGCCTTTTGGCAAATTCAACTTGAAGAGTCAGCCAGGCCAAAGACCGCTTTTACTATACCCAACCGTCCCCTGTATCAGTTTGCGCGTATGCCTTTTGGGCTGTGTAATGCTCCACAAACTATGTGCCGCGTAATGGATAAAGTTATTCCTTATACATTGAAGGCTCACGTTTTCGTGTATCTGGACGATCTTTTGATAGTGTCACATAGCTTTGAGGAACACCTAGCCCATCTTATAGATGTCGCGTCTCTCCTGCGCAAAGCGGGCCTAACCATTAACGTCTCAAAAAGTCACTTCGGACTAGCGAAAGTAAAATACTTAGGTTTTATTGTAGGTCAAGGCAGTCTGAAGGTGGATGATGCTAAAATTGAGGCCATAAACGAATATCCAGCACCCAAAACTATACGGCAATTACGTCGGTTCTTGGGAATGACCGGTTGGTACCGGTGGTTTCTGAACGATTACGCCAGTGTCACTTTCCATCTGACGGAGCTGTTAAAAAAGAAGACTCGCTTCACTTGGAACGACGAGGCGCAAACCTCTTTCGAGACGTTGAAGAAGATGCTGACTACCGCCCCAATCTTGGCACGCCCCAATTACCAAAAGCCTTTCATCGTGCAATGCGACGCCAGCATGCATGGCGTAGGAGGATTGTTAGCCCAGACGGATGACGATGGAGTCGAACGGCCGATAGCCTACATGTCCCATAAACTGAATAAGGCCCAAAGAAACTACACGGTGACAGAACTGAAGTGCCTAGCGGTGGTACAGGCCATAAAGAAGTTCCGTCCCTACATCGAAGGACAGGAGTTTGTGGTCGTGACGGACCATGCCAGTTTAAAGTGGCTGATGTCCCAAAAGGACTTAAGTGGACGGCTAGCTCGGTGGGCGTTAAAGCTACAAGGCCACAACTTCGGCATCGAACATAGAAAAGGGAGCGAGAACGTAGTTGCGGACGCCCTTTCGAGACTATATGAGTCGGATGATCCAGAAATTAATGCCATCGAGATAGAAAATTTCCCCTCAATAGACCTGAGCTCCCCTAGCTTCGAAAGCGAAGAGTATGTGAGACTTCGCCGAAATATAGAATCTAACCCCACCCCCGAATTTCGAATCCTAGACCAATACATTTATAAGCGCACCGGTTTTGCTAAAGGCCTTGAAGATGAATCGGAAAACTGGAAATTGTTGGTTCCACAGGAGCTCAGACCAGCAGTTATGCTTGCCAACCACGATCATCAGAAAGCCGCCCATGGAGGCATAGGGAAAACCCTGAATGCAATAAGAAGGTACTTTTATTGGCCTGGATTGGTGAGTCAGGTGAAAAATTATGTCCTGAATTGCGAACTTTGCACGACGTCTAAAGCACCAAACACCGTATTACGACCACTCATGGGTCAGCACGTAGCGACGGAGAGACCGATGCAAAGACTGTACATCGATTTGATTGGTCCCTTCCCGAAATCAAAACGTGGCAACATTGGAATCTTTATCGCGCTCGACCATTTCTCTAAGTTCCCCTTTTTAAAGCCACTTAAGCGGTTAGTCGCCTCACCGATAATTGAGTACCTGGAGAAAGACATTTTTGACGTCTTTGGAGTACCGGAAGTCATAATGTCAGACAACGGCAGCCAGTTCAGAAGTGCGGAATTCCAGAGGTTTATGGATCGGATGGGCATATGCCACCAGTTCACGGCGAGATATGCGCCCCAGGCGAATGCCTCGGAACGCGTCAACCGATCTATCAACGAGGCCCTGAGATCGTATGTGCGTAATGATCAGCGAGAGTGGGACGTTTATTTAAGCGGAATCAATGCAGCTTTGCGCAGCCGAATACACACGACCACGGAACGATCCCCATATGAACTCCTGTTTGGACAATCTATGACTAAACACGGTAAAGATTATAATTTACTAAAACAGTTGAACCTGCTCAACGACCGCTTCGAATCAATCGAACGAAATGATCAGCTGTCCCTAGTTCGTGACCAGGTGGTATCCAGGATTCAGGCAGCATATGAGAGGAATGCGTCCCAATACAACCTCCGAGCTCGCCAGAGACAATTCAAAGAAGGACAAATCGTAACCAGACGAAATTTCGCCCAAAGCAGCCTGGCCAATAATTTCTACGCCAAGCTAGCACCTGTGGGCGTAAGAGCGACCGTGGTGAAACGATTGGGATCTGTACTCTACCAGCTACAGGACACCGCCACCAAGGCCATAGGTACCTACCAAGCTAAGGACATATGGTGACCTCTCCAGACAACAATCATCCATTTTCAGCTGCTCTTTCTCAGCCGGGGTCTTCGCCATCGCATCTGCTTTGTGGTGTATGATTTTATTACAAGGCAGAGTCGGATTCGTTCTCGCATGTCTGTAGTTGCTTACTAAAGGGTTTCCACCACATTTGCTCGTACGTCTAAAGGCGGACTTATTCGACCAGTTTCCCACCCATGGGTGCAGTTACTTAAACCGGTAGCCGATCCAAATGACATACACCCATGAGAGTTGGTGTTAGTCGCTGTTCACACTGGTAGACTCGATTCTTTCGTTTTGGCATCCATCGCTGTCACCCCGGTAGGAATTGCTCTCTGACACATACGGAATGACATACGGTTGTAAATTTGACTGTTCGCCGGTCTCTAAAATTTTCCGTCGTCGACCCTTGATAACTTGCTCGGGAAAACTATTTCGGAAACCCGAAGAAGCCCTTCGTAAGTCGGAGAAATCCATACTAGCAAAGCAGCCCTAACATTTTTGTGGGAATGAGGACGACAAGTATAACCCAAGGCGCTGCGTGCGAACAAGACGACATCTCTCCATACTCCGGATGTTCCCTACCTTCCAACTGTCTTTGTCGCGCGGAGTAGTCACCCAATATGAACGGCGATGTGGTAATCATTAGGAGCCCAGGTCTGCAATTTCAATACTTTCATTAGGAGCCAATTTCTGCGGTCAAATCGTCAGCAAACCTAGCTGCGATTTCCTGAACCTTTTCCTTTTCCGCTCTAACGCTTAACGCGTAACTTCCAGCGAATATTTCCGTGGCGAAAGAAGCCAGAATATTAACCACCATCGACGGCACGATTGGAACAATTTGGTAAGATCCTAAAGCTTTCGCGCGTCCCCGAGTTACTGAGACAATAAATTCCCTTTCTCCGATTATAGTCTTGATTGAAAATTAATTAACAAGTGTTCTGGACCGAGGCGGGCAGGATCCGACCTTGCCCCAATCTCAGCATCCTTGAGAAGACCGATCCGAAGAGGCTTCTATACCTTACGGCCAAGCTAGCCATCAGCGGATTCGATTCCTCTCGCGATAAGCCGCGCCTGCAGGCGGTCAGCAGCGGCTACCAAAAGCCCTCAACCCCCCTCAGGGACAGATTCCCCCGGCATTTATACCTGGCGTACAATCGATCTGGAGCTCGAATGCGGTCGTAAGGCATAACATAGCTTTGTTTAGATGGAGAATAGGTCTGGCCAAAGATCGATTCGTAAGGAGATACCTTTAGGGAATCCGGTCAAGATCTAGTTAAAACAAATTTGATTCCGGGTGTCTATCGTTTCAAGCGTTATAGTCCAGAGGTTTATGCCGTAAATTAAACAATAAACTAAACTCAACCTAATGTAAATACACATAAATTCACGCAAAAGCATAAGCAGAATTAGATCGCGACCTGCTAGCGAAACCGGCGCCTTTCAGCGAGGTCAAGCGGGATTGTCTGTCCTGAGTCGCTGAGAGGGCCTAGTTTTTTCTTACCTTAAAGGGATGGTTGCCATCGCGCTCGGCATATTCGACTATCCTCCGAGCAAGTAAATTTTGTTTCTTAGTGATCGGTTTATACTTACATTAGCTTACTAACGCAGAGAAAGGGGGAAAAAAAAAATAATAATAATATATAAATAAAACTCTATTAGCTGCTCCTTAGCCGTCGACGCACACCGCAGATCATCAGGCGCCTGCTGACTACGGGATCGTTACGACCGCCATCGAAGCTTGCAGCAAGACCAGGTAACTGATCATGTGAATATGTTTTTTTTTTTTTGCGAATTTCTTTTTCGTAAGAGTGAAAAAGTTTTTTTTGAATTCGACCTAAACTTAATCAGAGAAATACGAGTTTAAAATTTCTTTTCTTGCTTTCCCGTCGTGTCAAATCAGAGCCATCCATCGCGAATGGACCCAGTTAAAGATAAATTCCTTTCGAGTTGTACACCAAGTGCTATGCGTGAATCTATCTGCGCGAATTGATGTCTTTGATCATATGATCAAAGAGAATATGTATATAAATGCAGTTTGCATATGCATTTAAATAAAATCGAGTTAGGAAATAAGAACAGACTATCAAAGCGTAAATTTTTTTTGGAATTTGTAATTTTGTTTCATTTGGATCATCGTCTGCAAAGCAGTCGACACATACTGATAGGAAATTAATATATATATAGAGATCTATAGAGAAAGGAAGAACAAATTAATTTAGTAGTAAAGACGGAAGAATTTTTTTTAGTTTGTTACCAACTTTGTTTTTCAATAAACCATGAATTGAAATATGAATTAACTATCGTTCGCTTCAATTCGAAAAGTGCAATGCGGTAGAATGAACCGCCTTTGAGATGGTGCTTTGGGTTCATGAGTGATTTCTCCCACATGAACAGGTTGGGAAGGGTAAAGACGCCGGGACTGAATTCCATCTAAAGTCTCGGACATATGTTGGTGGTGGCTTCTTGAACAGTAGAGTATAATTAAATTTTTTTGTTTTCTCCATAGCCCCGAACGAAAGTTCTTGAATTTTTTTTTTGATTCGTTATACATTTAATTTATCTCGGTCGAGTGGACATATCACAAAGCTGCATACATTAATTGTCAGAGAACTCCTCGTCTGTGTTGGAGAAGCAAACCCACTCCCGGTACCCTGAGCTAGACCGCACATCGACCGCTATGCAGCGCTTCAAAGACGCAGGCTCCGGCAGAGGGGGATCACGACACAGTGCAGTAAATTTTCATAACAATAGATCAAAGAACAGATATGCAGATGTGCCTTGCTTCGATCGCAC
The DNA here is from genome assembly GCA_020466095.1 of Chlorops oryzae. Classification (NCBI taxonomy): domain Eukaryota; kingdom Metazoa; phylum Arthropoda; class Insecta; order Diptera; family Chloropidae; genus Chlorops; species Chlorops oryzae. The sequence continues at coordinate 115,358,644 of CM035806.1, forward strand.
GCGAGTCAAACTGAGAACAAGTAGAAAAGGAGGATCAGATTACATACACGCGAACTTTATCGACGGACATAATGAAAAAAATGAATATATCGCAACACAAGGGCCGCTGAAGAACACAATAAGTGATTTTTGGCAAATGATTTGGGAAAACAATTGCGATAACATAGTCATGCTGACAAAAATATATGAAAATGGAGTTGAGAAATGTTATCAATACTGGAGTCAAAATAAAAATGAGCTTATTATTTGCGAAAATTTTGAAATAAAAACGTTAGAAGTAATTAGTAGGAGTGGAATAATTGAGAGTAAAATAGAACTTAAATGTATTAAATCGCTTCAAAAACGTATAATTTCTCACTGGCAATTTTTAGCATGGCCAGACGGCAAAATTCCAAAGATAGATACTTTTCTGCAGTTTTATATAAAATGGAGAGAATCACTATCGAAGCGAGAAAAAATTGTAGTACACTGTAGTGCAGGTATAAATCGCACATGCACATTTATAGCAGCAGATATAGCGTTACATAAGCTAGTAGAAAGAAGGGAAATAAACTTAATCCAAATAATTCGAAAAATTTGGCAGTGCAGAGCAGGGGCTAACTTAGGGCTGCTCTTAATTCCCGAAATGGAATTTCAATCGGTCTCAGGGTCCAGAAGTGTTCCATTGGACATGGAGGAGAAACGTGAGAAATTTGGAAGCAATCGGATAACGGGAACCCGTGGCAGTTTTCAATTGAAGTTTGGGAAATTGGCTAAAAAAAAGAGAGGAAACGGCCCTTAACTCCCCACAAGGCGCCCCTACGGATATATAACGTATGGCCAACCCCCATTATTTTTTTACTCCGAACATTTTTTCTGAACAAACCTACCCCCTATCTCCCCTCCTTAAGGGGGCTCCCATACAAAAATAATTTTTTAAAAACTTTTCCCCCCATCTTCCTCACTAGCCCCAGAGGGCGTACAGACCGAGAGAGCCATGCGTACAGACCGAGAGAGACATGCGAAGACCTAAGAAACGAACGTGAAAACAGTGAATAATGCGTTTCAAAAAATATTTGTTTTGAATTAATTTCATGAATAGAAACCACTAACCGATTTTAGTGGTTATAGTCTCAAAAAAGTCGTCATAGATTGAGGTTTGCGGCATTTGACTCGAACATTTATTTTTTTGTACTAGGGTCATTATTTGGCCAGTTAGGGGATGGAACCCAAAATTCAGTTTTAAAAAAAGGTAATAATTATAACATATTATTATAACACAAGGTATATAGAATACAAGGTATGGCAAACAGCTGTGAAACAAAAAAAATTTGGGCAAGAAGAAGAGAAAAAATGACGTCATGCAGAGAAACTGTTGAGATGGTAACGCTGAAACTCGTTAGTTTCAAATCAAAAGGCGAATCTATTTCTCTTTTAATCGCGATGTTTTGCTTTACGTAGTGAATTTGAGGATAATAAATAAAAATCGTCATTAATTGCTTCTGGAATTTATTGGTTTATTTGTCAAGGGATTTTTTAAAAAAAGTTTAGTTTAAAATTTTTTTCATTTTATGATTTTTTGTTCTTTTTGAACTTTGAAATAACTTTTCATTTAGTTGTCTTATTTTAAAATACATCCTCGCCCTAAAGAAGAGTTTTTTTTATTTTTTCATTGCAATTAATTGCGGAAGCTTCCCGCATATGAGTTGCCAAAAACCCTTCAGCAATTAAGAGTTGATCTTGATTTAAAGCTTCGAACACTTCATTTAATTGCGTGATATGAAGCATCATTTCTTCGGTGGGTTTTGAAAGCCCTCCTTCGTTTAATTGGTTGATCCATGTATGGAATGGTCCCGCTTCATCTCTTGGCACAGCGATTTCCGGGAGCTTGTCCCTCATCCTATGGCAAATGTAACCAGCAAGGTGTTCAAGCCCGTCGTACTGAAGGTCTGTATATTCTTCATGAGGCTCAACATCAGTTTCTTCATTTGACGTTTCCGCATTTATTGCTTTAAACATCATACCTAAATGTAAAAATAATAAAAAAAAAATATTGAAACATTTTAAAACATCATTTTAAATAAACCTGTCCGTGATTTTTCGGTCATTTCCAAATCAGGGGTATCATCGATTTCAACATTTGCGTTGTTGGATAACGCTCCTTCGTTTCTTCCAAGTATGTACGACCGTAAGCGAAATTTAAACTGCAGTTGATCAGGATGATCATGCAGTCCTCCCTTTGATCGAATTACGCCGAAGAAGTTCTCCAAAACATCCTGGTTTAATCTATTTGTGAGAATGAATTTCACACCATACCGCGCTTTGAGGTCAGTTAAAAGAGCCTTTACAGCGTTGTTAGACTGTATGATTCCTAAAAAAAAAAAAAATAAAAGAAACATAAAGTTTGTATATCTAATATAAGTAATAATTTAACATTTATAAAACTATGTACAAATATTTACCTCTCTGAAATGGTAAAATGTTTCGCCCCACGGCCCGCATTTGCTTCATTAACGAAGTCATTGCGTCCAATATTTCATCTTGCTCCTGAAGAGCAAGTCCATAAGCATGGGTCCGAGTTCTGGAATCAGCACGTGGAACTCTTGAATTCATCACGTCGAACCAGTTGTTCACCTAAGATTGAAAAAGTTAGTTACATAAATATAAAAATGAAATTACTGAGTATGTCCTTACAATTTTGAAAAGCTGATGACATTCACTCCAGTTAAACCCCTCTAGAAAACCAAGAGTAGCTGCTCTAGAGATAGCTTGGGCAATTGTGTGCGAAAACAGTTTTGCGGCTAGTTTAACTTTCTGCCTTTGAGCGCCCGATACGGTAATGTTTTCCAAGGATATTTTGTTGGTGATAGTCAAGTCATCCGATGTTAGTTCCAGAAGTTTCACAATTATATCTTTGTTGACAACCTTTCCATTTATATAATAACCTTCATCTAAGAAGTGATTTCGAATGAGTTTTAATAAATGGGGAACATCTGCAAACGAATGAACTTTTTCGTTGTCAAACATAAACCTAATGAATAGAATAAAATATTCTTTACGATCCTGTTGGTCCAAAAATATTATTCATTGATATCTCACCATGGTTTTTCTTCGTGTATATCAAGTTCATTTAACAATGATCTGTTTCCTCCACCAAGATCGCAAACAATGGCAACAACTGTATATCCGCAAGACTTACATTCCTTTAAAATACTTAGAAGGGTGTCTTTTGTCATTTTAAAATCAAAATCATGGAAAATTGGTTGTTTCCATTTTGAAGTTAAGCCTAAAATAAGAAATATTTCGTATGAGATTTGTGTTATAGCTATCAACGTAATTAAAAATTTTTGTCTTACCTCTGAGCATTGCTACTTGCACATATCCAACAGGTGCTAATGTTGCGTCCATCTTTCGGTCATAACAGTATGATTTTCGAATTTTCATCTCATCAAAGCTTAAGATGCAAATTTTCTGGTTCTCAGTCATGTGAGTGGAAGCTCTCAAAATTTTGAAAACTGGAGTCAATAGTCCTCTGAATATTGTTATTGTTTGAGCCCATTGATTGAGTGTTCGCACAGCCGGAAGAGGAAATTTTTTTCTATATAATAATTTATATAGTCTTGAACCTGTTGCATACAATGTAATTGATTGTGCGATGTCTTCTTCACTCCATTTAGTCTTACATCCAGTCTTCAATAGTCCAATTTGGGTCTTTGTAAAAATTGTTAGCAGTTTTTCCTCCAGATTTGAGTAGCTGCTCTTGGATTGCTCAAGTTTTTCTTCCAAACATTCAATTTGGTATTCGTGAATCGCTTCCATTTTTTGCATTTCCTCCGTTTTCATATTTAATTTTTGATTTGATTTTTTATTTAACTTTTTTACAGTTTTGTTCTCTCTTCTCAGTAAATATCTGTTAGCAAGTTATACGTTAACAACATTAGTATAAACGAATGCAATAAAAAAACATAAATTACTGTTAAATGAAAATGATTACGAATGTAACATACCTTTCGGATTTCAAATTTCGAATTGTCGATTTGCATTTTTTTAGTTGTTGTTTTAAATTTTCATTTTCCATTTTGAGATTGTCGCTGTAAAAACATTATTCACGAATATTAAAAATAAAATTGAAGCTAATGACACAGATAAAAAATACAACTCACATATCCGATTGCAAATTTTCAAATGTTCCCGCACTTAAATTGGGTGAAACATTCTCACCTTCTTCCGCGAAGCTCATATCCTCCACCGCTATGTTCTCATCAACTCTTGCCAAGGGAAATTTTGTGGTTTCATAAGAAAAAATTGATGGTACTACATCTCGCTTTAATTTTCGTGCATTTGCAAATCCTATAAATATAATAAATATATATGAATACTGAGATGTTTTTAACCAACAATACCGCTTACCCATTTCGTACTGCATATTATTTTCAATATCTTCTGCTTGGAAATGATGCATACAAATGTGCAAGTTTTCCCGCGCACATTCTGCTTTCCTTTGGCAAAAATTTAGCCATTTCTCCTTTAAAACAGGATTAGTTGGCAATTTAAAAAAACTTACGCCTGGAGCTAAGTCCGTAGAGCGACAATCCGGTACGGCACAAACTTTCATTATTTCTCTTTTGCTTTACAAACTTTAAACACTTCGAAAACTTTATAAGAATGAAATTCATTTGCATGTAAACAAAAAACATTTGTTTGCGACGTTGCCATCGCAAATATTCTCTCGGTGACGTCACGAAAATTTTGAAATTTTTCGAAATACGGTACCTTGCAATGCCATACCTTCTATTCTATATACCTTGATTATAACATACCAAAAACGAATCCAATATTCTTCGTATTAGGCTGGTTTAAAAGGTAATTTTGTAAATTTTTCGAATATGCATGCTGAACATGCTCTTTCTTGTTCCTACGGCATCTATATTATAGATTGAAGTTCGTGAGGCATTTTTCTTTAATTTAAGCCTAATTTTGTATGGGGGCCCCCTAACGAGGGGAGATAGAGGGTAGGTATGTTTGAAGAAAATGTTTGGAGTAAAAAAATAATGGGGGTCGGTCATATATATCAGCCCCCTAGGAGGGGTTTGACTGTAGTGACGGCCATTTTGTATGAATTTTTGCTCAAATTAAGGTAGTTTTATATGGGAGCCCCCTTAAGGGGGGGAGATAGAGGTTAAGTATTTCGGAGAAAATGTTAGGGGGACAAAGTTAATGGGGGTCGGTCATACATTTGACTCCTCTAGGAGCACTCTGGGGCTAGTAAGGAAGATGGGGGGAAAAGTTTTTAAAAAATTATTTTTGTATGGGAGCCCCCTTAAGGAGGGGAGATAGGGGGTAGGTTTGTTCAGAAAAAATGTTCGGAGTAAAAAAATAATGGGGGTTGGCCATACGTTATATATCCGTAGGGGCGCCTTGTGGGGAGTTAAGGGCCGTTTCCTCTCTATTTTTGCCAATTTCCCAAACTTCAATTGAAAACTGCCACGGGTTCCCGTTATCCGATTGCCTCCAAATTTCTCACGTTTCTCCTCCATGTCTAATGGAACACTTCTGGACCCTGAGACCGATCAGAAACTCGCTACAAAATTTCTCCATAGAGTTAAGAGCAGCCCTAGGCTACATACAAGCCGGAAACAGAACAATTTCTAAAGCACCTATTAAATGCAGTAAATTTTTGAAAATGAGTCAGTAATACATACAATACTTCATTCATTTTGCAGGTTGCGTATTCCTTACTGTTTGCCACTACACATGCGTATTTGGTAGTGTCACCAATTACAGATCAACGCGGATTTATAGAAGTACATATGTACCAAACAGAAATAGTAAAGGAATCACTCACAGTACTCCATATAATACACCCCAAAGAAATAGAAAAAATCGTACACTCGATGGAAGAACTCATCGCGGCAACAGATATACAAAATAAAGGCTTGTTAATGGGTGAAATAAAAACAGTAAAGGTAAAATTAAAATCAATCATGCCCCTAGGGAGACAAAAAAGAGGTCTGATTAACGCTATTGGCAGAGCAGGTAATTGGTTATTCGGCGTTATGGACGATGAAGATCGTCAAGAAATCGAAGAGCATTTAAAATTAGCATCAGAAAATAGTCATAATGCAATTGGCGGTCTGAATGAGCAAATTTCGATCAACAGTTACTTCAATGAAACACAAGGAAATTTAAAAAATGCAATAGAGAAAGATCGAAACGTTTTTAATAGCATAAATAAACACAATGTTGATATTTTGAGACATATGCTATTTAATGACCAATTGTACAAACTAAAAAGTATCGAAGAAAAATTTAATCTGATCCAAGACAGTATAGCGGCAGCCAAACACGGCCTCATGCATCCCAGCATCCTAACATCAGAAGAGGTGGAAAAATTCAAAATAGATTTTTTAAAATTAAAATTCGCAAGAGTAGGAGTAATGACATGTGTAGCCGATGCCTTGGTAATAGTGATTAAAGTTCCAAAAATTCTAGAGAAAATTGAGGTAAATCTCATTACTGCAGTACCAAATAAGGACTTTTACGAAATTTTGGCAGAAGATGAGTTAATCACCTCTATTAATAATACAATTTATTTGTACAACGAAAACGCAGTGATGAGAGAATTGAAAAGGAGTAGCCATTGTTCAATTCAGGATAACTGTAATTATATCTTCAACAATAAAACATTTGTTAAATACATAGACGAAGGGACGGTTATTGTGAAAAACGCAGAAGGCATGAAATTAGAAAATAATTGCGATAAAAGAAGTCTTACCCTGAACAATAACGCCCTTATAACAATTTCCAATTGCAGCATTAAGTTAGGAAAAGAGGAATTTTTTAATATGAAAACGGTAATTGAAGACGTTTACTACTACCCGGCGGGCAAAATAATTAACACAATGTCCAGTGATTCAATAATTTTTGAAGAAATAGTCGTTAATAATTTCAAAAACAGGCCATTTATAAAGGAATTGACGCTTCATAGAAACGTCTCATATGGCATAAGCGCATCTCTATTAGTTCTGGTTATTGCAGTTATAATAGGGGTAGTAATATTGTTTAAAAGGAAATCAATGAAGGTAGAAATAAAACAAGAATTGCCTAAAGTAGACAACAAAAGAGAAAGTCTCAGAACAGTAAATAAACGCTATAGAGAACAAATAACAGAATCAGCATAAAAATAAAAATAAAAAATTAAAAATTTTTCCAACACTCAGTAATTGCAGAATAAATGCATGCGTAGCAGTAAACACGTAAGTTGGGGCTCAGGGCCATTAACACACGATTCTGAGTTTCTTTTCAGGCAAACCTCACGGAGAATACATTCGATTTTCGGCACCTAGCAAATAATTGCAGACATAATCATCTAGTTTGGTAAATATAAATAACACAAAGTTTTAAAGGGATATACATATACTCAATACAGTAAAAAAAAAAAAAATAGTTACATCTGTATTACATATATATATATATACATCATGAAACGACTGATACCTTGAAAACATAGGTATTTTTTGTTGCAATCCATCCTTGAATCCATATAAAAATAGCGATAAAATATTTGTTTTCGATTAATAATTTGTTTTCAAAAAAAAAGTAAAATTCACAGTGACAATAAAAGTAAATTTTTTAACATGGAGCTAATGTGTTCATACAAAATCAATAATAGAGTCACTTTGATTCATAAAGAAGACTACAATATCTTGATTGATAATAAATGGCTAACAGACATCCATATCAACGTTTTTCTAAGTTGGATTCTTAACAGTCATAAGCTTAAAACTAAAGTACACGTATTTAGCTCGTTCGCATATTCAGCTATTAAAGCTGCAAGAATGACGAAAGATAAAGGTATTTCGGAACTACGAATTAAATCTTTGATTAAAAACGTTGATATTGACAACATAGAAGGTTTTCTTTTTCCTGTTTGTCATCAGAATCACTGGATGCTAATAGTGGTCAAAGAAAACCTTATTTACATATTAGATTCTTTACAACCTCATAGTCTAGATGAAATAATTTACAATATAAAATTCTTTTTACTTAAAATACGGGAGCTCGGTTGTAATAATTTTAATGATGTAATGAAAACATTTTATCCGAAATGCATACAACAACAAAATTTGATAGATTGCGGAATATTCATTTTAAGATTTGCCAATGAATTTTGTAAAACTATAAAGGAAAAGAAAGAATACAATCCATCCGAAGATATGTCAATAGAATCATTAAAAATATCAAGATTATTCCTATCAGAATTGTTAAAGAATTGGGAAAAAGATCAAAATGTAATAACAGAAATAGAAAACAAAACCTTATTTGAAATATTAAAAAACATGAAAAAAGGAAAGAAAAAAAGAGCAATGAAACAAAAGAAAATAGAGCTAAATGGAAAAGTCTTTAAACTTACTATAAACAGAAATAGTTCATTTGCAATTAAACTATTAGAAAATAAGAAATAGTTATGAAAAAAAAAAAACACATAAAAAATATATATATAAAACTATACAAAAAAAAAAAACAAAATAATAAATAAATATAGGCGAGAAAATTGTAACGAAAAATTAGAGAATTATGATTATATTTTATGCAAAAATCTTAAACTAAGTAATCATAAGTCAACGGGCCTCGAGCGCACAACATTAAAAGCAGCAATCTTAACATGAGCTTCAGCACAAGTCATAAAAATTCAATCACCACTCCTCTTGGATAAGCGAGGGGACGACGAAATCGTCTACATAACAACATCAACTACGAAAATGCTTTCTTAAGAGAACAACAACAAACAACAACGCTACTTCGGCGCAGGGTCGAAATCATATACAACTTCATTTCATCGGACGAGCAAATGGCAATTTCGAAGACAACATTTCAACAATTTCTGATATAGTGCAACACTTTTCCTTCAACAAGAAGCAAATTTGACACAGCGTTAATTTCAAGCATCAGAACAATGATAACAATAGTCTTGCTGCCAAGAAGTAATAAAATCAACAATTAAAACATCGGCAAGCCAACAGTGTCACCAACAAATACGTGCCATCATCATATTCTTTGTCATCACGATGGGCACGATTTCTTCAAAGGAGGAGGGATGTTGTGCGTTATGCTCAAACATTTCCCATTACCTGTCCCCTCTTTCCTCCGCCACTGTACATTGAAAACCAACAGTGGAATTGCGCAAGTAAATAACAACAACAAAGAACAAGCACTAATGCAATAACCGAGAAATGATCGAGTAAGCAGAATTGCAGCCACGAGCGAATACTTAAGTCAACAGCACCAGTCGCGGTAATATGCAACTCAACATTATTATGTAGGTCGAATGTTCTGAGGTAATATTGGCAACGGACTTACGACAACATTCAAGCGACCGAAGAAAGTGCATGAAGTCAAAGGGTCGCTGAGAAAAGCACAAGATCAGCATTATGGTCCTATAAAAGCGGAGCTTGAATCCATGGAAAGGCAGATTGATCTTTACGTTAGTTACGAAGATATCTCACTTCATCGCACGTGCTTACCAAGAAGCCACGACGATTGGAGTTAAATAGTAAGAATAGAGAAGTTTTTCGAGTATTTAAAAGGAGCTAGGATACATAAGAAACCTTGTTAGACATAAGGATTTATATTTATTAAATAAAAGGATTGCAAACTGACAATCTCATCTTTTATTTAAAAGAATACAGGATTGTATGACGTGCGTACCTATCAAAGTGCCACGGCGTCTTACCTTTTAATCCCCGTATCCCAACAGGATGGTTCAAAGAAAAACATTTTATTTTATTTCCCACTTTTGAAAAGCTTATGCCGTCAATACGTTCTATATCTATTTCTTTACCCTCATTGAGGACTTGGTGCAAACTTGACTCTACCATTCTATTATAGATTTGAGCACTGAACTGTGACTTTTTCTTAAGTTTGCGTTTGATGCCGCTCAAAAAATTTTCGAATTTAAACGCACTAAATTCATGAATAGGCCCATGCTTTAAACAATCTTCTGTCAAATGGGTTAGACAGTGCATATTATAAGTCAGAATTGATTTACTATAGAGTAATGGTATTTTTTCCACAAAATTGCAGAGAAGATCATTAGCTTGATAATAGCGAGAAAAATCTTTAGAGTGTAAAATGCGTATAGCAAGGCTGAGGTCAGTAAAATGCTGGTATATTTCGACGCTTACGATATTTTCTAAAACCATATCGGTAATAATTGAGTTAACTTGACCAAAAGTGAGGATGAAATTATCAAAAATTCCCTTTGCTATTGTTTTAGCATGTTTGCTAGCTACTGGAATTGTAACCAGATATTTTGATAAATCGCATAAAATTGTAATAGCGTATTCATTCCCATTTTCTGATGTTGGTAATGGTCCTATTGTGTCAATCTGTATTATTTGGAAAGGTTTACTGGGAGTGTCAGTAATTGTCATGGGGTCTCTATTATGCTTCACTATTTTGCTTTTGTTGCAGTGTATGCATTGTTTAACGTATTTTTTAATGTCTCGTGACATGTTTTTCCACTGGTAATATTGTTTTATTTTATTACTCGTTCGATTGATACCTGGGTGGCCACCATTAACAGGATCATCGTGGAATTTTCTAAGTATCTTTTGTATGGATTCTTTGTCCGTAACATGATTAATTCTGGGAGTTATTGCAATGATCAGTTGCTTAAGTGTATTATTGCCCTTTTCTTTAAATTCATCTATGTTTGTATATTCGAATAATTTATCTTCCATGGAAATTTGTAATTTTTTTTGATGCCTAACTTATCGGCTTTTGCGTTAAGCCTAGAAAAGAGTTGGCCTAAGTCAACTTTTTCATTAACAAAAAGGTCATCAATATAAATAAAGCTACTAATCCTCTTTCCTTTTCTCAAAACTAGTTTTGGTGGGGTGAAGATGAGCTGGACATGTCTTTTTACTTCATATTTGTATAGCGCTTCATATATTTTGGGCTTTTCTTCCTTAACACTTAAATTTTCGTTTTCCTTTTTAGTCTCTTTTTTGCTTTTTGATCTAGTGATTACTGAGATTTTTGTCTCAATATTTTGTGTCATTTTCTTAAAATCATTAATATCTATGCGGGATAGCGCATCCGCTACATAGTTTTCCTTTCCTGCTATATACTCCACCACAAAGTCATACTCTTCTAAATCTAATCGAATGCGTGTTAATTTTGAAGATGGGTTCTTCATTGAAAATAAGTATGTAAGAGGGCGATGATCTGTTTTTATGAAAAATCTCTTGCCATATATGTATGGTCGAAAGTAATTTATTGCCCAATGTATTGCTGCTAATTCTTTTTCTATTGTCGATTTATTACATTCACCCTTTGTAAATGAGCGTGATGCATATGCTATGGGTAATTGTTTATCATCATACTGCTGTGTTAGCACCGCTCCGCAGGCAAATCCGCTTGCGTCTGTTGTGATATAAAAATTTCTATTAAAATCGGGGTATTGTAATATTTGTGGTTGTAGTAATGAATTTTTTAAATACTGAAATGATTGTTTACATTCATCTGTCCACTCAAAAGGTACGTTTCTTCTGCATAATCTTGTTAGAACTCTTGAATACCTAGCGAAATTTTCTATAAATCTTCTGTAATAATTGCAAAATGCGACGAATCTTTTTACTTCGTCTGCCTTTTTGGGGGTAGGATAGTTTAATATGGTGTCATATTTGCTTTCGTCGGGCAAAATACCCTTGTCAGTACATTTATGCCCTAAATAAGTGACTTCTCTGTTAAAGAATAAACACTTTTCGGGATGCAATTTCAAATTATATTTTCGGCAAATTTCAAAAACGTCACGTAAATTCCTGAGCATGTGCTTTTCTGAACATCCCAACACCACCATATCGTCCATATAAAGAAATGCTTGTGCGGGTGATAAACCTGCAAATGCCAGAGTCATCATTCTTTGGAATGAGTTTGGCGCGATTTTGAGACCGTAAGGCAATCGTTTGAACTGGTAACTTCCATTATCTGTTGAAAATGATGTTATATTTCTTGACGCGCTATCGAGTTCGATCTGGTGAAAACCGGATGTAAGATCCAAACATGAAAAAAATTTAGCTCTGCCTAGTTGATCAAGAATATCGTCTATTCTTGGTAGTGGGAATTTGTCAGCCGTTAATCTTTTATTAATTTCTCTGTAGTCAACTACTAACCTCCATCTCTTAGTATTGCTTCCGGGAAGAGATTTTTTCGGTACCAATAAAATCGGACTATTATATTCTGATGTGGATGGTTCTATTATTTCATCTTTTATAAGTTTATCAATCTGTTTTACAATTTCTTCTTTATGTGCGTGCGGTATGCGATAATTTTTCCTGTAGACTGGGTCATCATTGTTAAGGCGTAATTTCTGTTTATAGAAATTATTGGTTGTAATTTTTTCTGTTTCTAACGCGAAAATGTCTATATATTCTGTACATAATTTATTCAGATTTTCATATGCAAATAGTGGGAAATTTTTTCGCAATTTATTTAGTTTTTCTTCCGAGTTTTCATTTGTGTTTCTTGGTGCGATTATTTCGTAATTTTCTAAATTTTTCAGTTTTTACATTCAAGTTTTTGATTGTTATATTGGTGTAGTAAAAAGAAATCCATTATTTTTCCAATAGATGGCGTTATTTATCTGCATCTCGCGTTGTATAAGTCCGATCGTGTTCCGCTAGGGGGCATTAGAAAGATGACAGTTCCTACTGAAAAAGCTTTTTTGACACTTTTTTGATTGATTGATTCAGTTTTGTTTGAGAGCTTGTCAAAGATGGACATCAGCAAAGAGAAAATTCGCTACATTTTACAGTTTTTCTTCGATAAGGGAGAAAACGCAAGCCAGGCGGCTGAAAATGTGAATAGCGTTTATGGACCTGATACTGTAACAGCCAATCATGCGCAATTTTGGTTTCGTCGATTCCGTTCCGGTAACTTCGATGTCAAGGATGCACCACGCACTGGAAGGCCAATTGTCGAAAATTTCGATAAAATCATGGAAATTATCGAGTCCGACCGTCATGTTAGCACTGTTTCGATTGCAAAAGAGCTAAAGATTGCACAAAAAACCGTTTGGAACCATTTGAATAAGGCTGGATACACAAAGAAGCTCGATGTATGGGTGCCAAACGAGTTAACGCAAAAAAACCTCACAGACCGAATTTCCATCTGTGAATCCCTGCTGAACCGCAACAAAATCGACCCATTTCTGAAGCGGTTGGTGACTGGTGATGAAAAGTGGGTCACTTACGACAACGTCAAGCGAAAACAGTCGTGCTCGAAACACGGTGAACCGGCGGAAACGGTGGCCAAGCCAGGATTGACGGCCAGGAAGGTTTTGCTGTGTGTTTGGTGGGATTGGCAGGGAATTATCTACTATGAGCTGCTCCCATACGGCAAAATTCTTAACTCGGAACTCTACTGTCAACAATTGGACCGTCTGAAGGAAGCAATCGCCCGTAAGCGGCCAGCTTTGGCCAATAGGAGAGGAATTGTGTTCCATCAGGACAACGCCAGGCCACACACATCAAAAGTGACTCGCCAGAAGTTCCGGGAGTTTGGTTAGGAGGTTCTTCTGCATCCACCTTATAGTCCGGACCTGGCACCAAGTGATAACCATCTGTTCCTGTCCATGGCGAACAATTTTGCTGGTGAAACATTCGCTTCAAGAGAGGCTTCTGAAATTCGACTGTCTCAATTTTTTGCTAATAGGAACGAGGGCTTCTATGAGAGAGGCATAATGAAAATACCTTTAAAATGGCAACAAGTTATCGAACAAAACGGCGCATATTTGACCTAAATCGGGTCATTCTAACTATCTTAAATAAAGCCCTCAATTTAATGCAAAAAATAATGGATTTCTTTTTACTACACCTAATATTTTGACTGTTCGTATTGATTATTCTAACAAAAGTTTGTGACTTATTTGCGATTGTATTGGCCACAAATACGCCTGGATGGATTTGTTGTTGAGGAATGAAGATATTATTATCATTTTGATTGATGTTAATTAACCGAATTACTTCCGCTCTTGCGGGCACTGTTAATGAATTTATATTGGATGAATTTCGCATAGGGATGGCCAAATCTTCATGGTAGTCTGTTGGTCTTAATACAAGCCAGTCTTGATCTGGCTGGTAGTCTATAATACAGTTGTATTTTTTAAGGAAATCTAAACCGAGTATGTCCGTGCATGGGATTGGAAAGTTATCTTTTACAATGTGGAATTCATGTTTAATTAATAGGTCGTCGCATATTAGGTATGTGGTTATTGTGCCTATTGTACTTATTGAACCTTGTCCTATTCCGTTTAGTGTTAGTTTTTGGAAGGTATTTATTTGTGTTCTACTGGAAATATCTATTGAATCAATTTTAAAGACAGATATGTCTGCTCCGGTATCAATTAAAAAAGTGTTAATGGTGTTGTTCAAAAGAATTTTTGTAGAAATATAACCATTGAGATGCAGATTAAATGTGTAAAGAGTTTTTGTTGCGCTATTTAATTTTGTTGTGGAGTTTGCAGGTTTTCCGTCGTTTGTTCAGTATTCAATGACCTAACATTCCTACTGGGTTGATTCGTGGTGTTGCCTCTATTTCTTCCTCTGAAGTTGTTTCTGTTATTAAAATTATTATAATTTCCATAGTTCATATTTGGATAGGAACGACCTCGGCCTCGCAAATTTCCACGATTGTGGTTGCCGCGTCCACCAATATAGTTACTTCCACGATTATTGTATTTATTAAAATTTCTTTACTGTCTTCTGTTATAGAACATGATGTTACTTGAATGATTGGTAGCGTCATTACTAGCCTCCATGAATTTTGCAACAGCGCCTTCGATACTGCTGAACTGTCCGCTTTTCATAACCAGTCTTACTTCAGGGTTCAAGGAATTTGCTTTAAATGCATCCACCGCTACCTGTGCCGAATATGTGGATGCTAATTCGGAAGTTAAACCGTCTGTGATGTAAGCACTTTCTAATTGCTTAGTCAGTTCTCGTATTTCTGTGCTAAAATCCGTGGCGGTTTTCTTTTCTTGTTTAATATTTTTAATTTTTTCTTGTAAAGCTTTAGTGGATTCCCTTTTACATTTTGATTGTAATTTAATTTTTATTTCATCTATTGTAGCTTCGTTAGTTATTAGTCGTCTTGAATCTCCTCTCAATTTAGTTTTTATTAAATTAACAGCTATCTCTTCGTGTCCTCCGACTACTGTTTTAAGTAATTCCAAAGAGTCAAGTGTTAGGTGTCTCTTCCACCACCCCACGCAGTTAACATTTGGCGCAGCCGGTTAACCAGATCACGTTCTATAACAGTATCCGGTAAGGACCTAAATAAATTAAGGAAGTTCTGTCTGTTTCTGGTGATTCCTAGAGACGAGGGTCCGTTTGGAATCTTGTTGGTTGGCTCAGATCCTGGATAAATTACAGACATCGAATCGCATTATCTGCTTTAAGTGGACAGACGCTATAGCAGGCCCAAGTGTTTAATACGCTAGGCAGTACGATTTGATTGGAAGTAAGAAAAACAGCTTCTGAGCGGCCGTGTTGATTCTTTGTAAAAGTGTTACATCACAAATTTACAGAATTGTGAATTTGTGGTGACGACTCTTTTTAAACGAATTTTCTCGCGGGACAAAAAGAGGACTTTTGAAAAAACAAAAATAGTTATAATAAATAAATAAAAATAATAAAAGGCGAAATTGTCGGTAGTAGCAGAGAGGAATATCAACCAAGGTTTACATATGGTGATAAAAATGGTAAGTATCATTGCGCTGATCTAAATGGCAGAAAAAATTGAAGAACTAACACAAAATATTTATGAATTTGAACAACTAACAAAAAGGTATAATCTTAAATTGTGGGACGTATTGGAGGGAATTAACAAGAAAAGGTCCTTTTTGTCAGCGGTAAAAGAATCAGTAAAAGGTAAGACCAGGGAAGAGGAGTTCGATATCCTTTTAGAAAATATCGCGAAATCGTCGGAACCTTCTAAGAGCGCAGAAAGAGAATTAGAAAAGCTGCAAGAGGCAAATAAACTGCTAAAAGCAAAAATTAAACAATTGAAAAATTCACTGCAACAATCAGACACCGTGTTGGTAGAGCAACAGGCTGAGCTAGAGAAGCTGAAGGCTGGGTCGGAGAGCAAAGGACAAGTTTCTGACAGGGTATCGGAGGAAGAGCGAACAATCGAGCGTCAAAGAGAGCAGATTAAGCTCCTCAAACGGAAGCTGAACCAAGTAACTAAGGAAGAAACTACAAATATGAACCCGCAAGATAATCCTATTAAGACATCGATTTCGAACGAAAATAGACAAGCACTGCCGACACCACCACCACCACCCCCGCAGTTAACAAATCATCAAACACCATCTAGTATAGCTAACGAGATCCAAGCTTTAATACATACACACCCGGCGACCACCTCACTGCCCGCGCAACAACAGTCGCCGTTGAGAGGATTTAAAGAAAAGCAAACATTGCTGCATCCGTCCTTACGACCACCTCAACAGAATATAACGCCTCAAACGTCGATTGGGAGTTTTTGGGAGGACGAATTGACAAATCTGCAACCACAGCTGTTAGTTAACAGTATTGGCAATCCGAAAATACCACTCACTAAGATATTGGAGCTAGTGAATCGATGCGTTCCTTTTTTCTCTGGAACAGAGGGTCCGGAGCTGAGCGTTGACTTGAAAAAATTTGTCGCAGGATGCCAGATTCTCAAAAACACGTTGAAGAATAGCGATCAAAGAGAAGCGGCAAATTGTGTGAAAGAGCGACTCCTGGGCGACGCATATAGCAGTCTAGGCGACCGAGTTTTCTCAAGCATCGACGAAGTATGCGAACTTTTGAAGTCTCTTTATACTCGAAGAAGGGAGCTGGAAGATATAAGAGAGGAATTGGCAGCATGCAGGCAAGGCATCAAGGAAACTGTTCGTCAATTTGGAACTAGAATTGAGGGCTTGCTGGAGGAAGTTAGAAAAGAGGTTAACGAGCCACATGGGAAAAGCAGATTGATGGTATTTTTCCAGGATCTGGCTGTTAGAACATTTATTGCAGGACTCAAATCTCAAGCATTAAGGAACCTCTGCATTGGAAGAGAAAATAACTCATTGGGTCAACTGGTAGAAGCAATAGAAAAAGGCCAAAGATACCATATAATAGATGAAGGCAGTGTAAATATGGTGAAGGCGACTGAAAGCGAAATAAACGTTTGCTCGTTCTGCAAAAGGGGAGGACATTTTTATGCAAACTGCACGACTCGATTGAACACGCCATTCTGCAAGGCATGTGAGACCTACGGCCATGAGGAAGTTTACAAGTGCCGAAAAGAAACCTCCAATTTCGAAACACGCATAGATCAGCAGAACAAAAGGCCAAAATGCGATTTCTGTCATATAATGGGGCATACGGATAAAGAGTGTCGTAAAAGACTAAAATCGTTCTACTGCAAGGTTTGTGAAAGCCCAGGGCACGTGGAGAATGTGTTCTGCAGAAAGACTTTAATGCCTCCTGAAGGGTCGACTCAGCCCAGAAGGCCGGGGGTATTAATATGTTTCGAGTGCAAGCAAGAAGGACATATAGCTCGAAACTGCCCCAGACGAACGGGAGCTCCACAGGGAAACTCCCATGCCCCCAGTCAACACTAAGGGGCTGGGGGGCATTGCAGGGCGCCGAGCCTACGCCTGCATACGAAAGAAGAAAAGTAAACAATGGCTCAGAAGGAGATACTTCGAGAAGAGTTGATGATAGTAAAGTCAACAATGGAGGAAAAAGGGTGAGGTTTAATGATAGAAAGGATGTATTAATCATTCCGAGAGGATATGAATCTAGAAAAGGACTGCGGCGATATGCACGAGGAGGTATATCAAAAGAATATTTGGCGAAATTGGAAGGAAATGAAAATTTTACTGTAACACGTTTAGATAGCGACGAGAGTGCCGAAGTAAATGACGCATTTGTACGGATACCCTGTAGGGAAGCCGTTAACGGTGAGCTCATTTTACTCGTGGACTCTGGCGCAGATTCTAGCCTTATAAAACTAAAATCCCTAAAAAAGGACACACCCATAGACACCAGCGAGCGCAAGGCGTTATCTGGCGCGTTCGGTGGGGAAATAATCACCGTGGGGTCAGTAAAAATTCAGCACGAAGAGGTGAAAAGGCTACAGCTGAGATTACATGCTGTCGAATTAAACCAAGGATTGCCTGCGGATGGCATACTGGGGCGCGACGTTCTTTGGAACCGTGCGTTAATTGATTCAGTTCAAAAGGAATAAATTTTTATTGACAATACACAGCAATTGTGTGTCCTCCAACTGCTGCCTAAACAAAGACAGAGGAACTTGTGCATGGTAATGGCAACTTCGATTCCTGCGTTTCTTATTTTCACCAGACAAGGAAGAGACACCTAACACAAGGAATGCTTGCAAAATTTGAGGACGCCCATCAAAATCGCTCAGTATTGAGGCTGCTAGTCTTATAAAATCCGGTTGTGACATTTTTATTTGTGTTGATGGATTATCGTCAAACAAAAGGCTTAAAAAATTTGTTGCGTCTTCGTAATTGTCAGATTCTGATTGAAACTTTGTGGAGTCCTGGTCGAAGGAACTTAAATCAACTTCTGCTGGTTCTCTAATATTATGAGAAATTTAATGCTCAATGTCGTACCTTGCTAGTATTTTTAATAGCTTGTCTCTTAATTCCAAAAAAAATGCCAAAGCTAAATCTTTGTGTTCCTTAGTGAATTTTTCGTATTTGGCACTGATTGTAGCTCTTATTGAGTTAAAAATTTCAATCAATGTTTGCAAATGTTTTTGAACTGTACCTGGTCTTATATATCTGTTTCTATTTAAGAGTTTGCTAATTCGAATAAAATTCCGTTTTTCCGCTTCTAAAAAATTACTTATCTGTGTCCATCTTTCCATAACTCAAGATAATTTATATTTTGTCTAAATCATTAGCTTTACTAACATACTTCTTTTTAATTGATTTGTTATGCAATGTATATATTTTCATTGCTAATTCCACACAGGAAATGACTGTTAAAATGGTTAAAAGAATTTCTATTGGTTCAAGATTTATTATGTTCGTTGATACTTCTAATTCGTTTATAACGTTTGCTTTAGGATCCTGAATTTTAGATTTTTGGCCGCCCATAGTGAGAATTGGTAGATTTACAAAAAATTTCAAAGATAACGTTTCTTTTATTTTATTTATTAATTAAATTTTTTTTTTTTTTTTTTTATTCACAAACTGTTTTTGCTGATACTTCAACATACATTGATATGATACCTTGTCGTTCTAATGCTCTATTTATTATTTGAATGGAATCGAGGGTAGCTTCGAGTAAAGTTGCATCTACGTCTCTATCTAGTCTTACATTAAATTTTAAAAATTTGTTTTCTTCAGTGCAAAACCGTAATATAATTATTTCATACTCCATTGTGATTTTATACAAAAAAAATTTTTTTCAAATTTATTGAAGCAGAAAAATTCTAAGAAAATTTTATTTTTACCGCAAAGAACTTTTTTTTTTTTTTTTGAAAATTTATGAAAGTAGAAAAACTCTAACAAAAAAAATTTTTTTTTTTTTACCTCATTGGAGTGACCGCGTTATACGCGTCTTGCCACTTCCAATGTAAATTGAAGTTGCAAGGTGCTATTCAGCACTCTTGGTTTTCAGCTGCTCTTCCAATCGTCCTATCTTCTTCCAAGTTTCTGGGTTGTTTGTTGATTTAGCCTGCCTGATGAGGGTTGCACGTAGTCTTCGCAATTTATTTTTGGCACCTCCTCTTCTTTTTGGACGTTTATGCTGGGGTATAGTTGTCAATTTGGCTTCCTTTTCTTCAGATTCCTTTTTGGATTTCTCTAATCGTCTCGCCTGATATTCCTTGATGCTGAGAGGACGGGGGCCGGCTGTAGGGTCTTCTATTAATGCCTCAGTTAATGTTGGTTTCATGCTGGTGTACAAGTCATCAAAGCTCTCAGTAGCTATTCCTTTTCTTCAGAGCCACAGCGATAATTTTTTGATTTTCCCATTAGGATTTGATGATTTTCTTGAGCTTTTTAGCGACTAGCTCTGGTGATTAGCTCAGCTTAGCCCGTAAGGATATAATGGCAATCCTTCAGCGGCTAGCTTTGGTGATATTCTAAGCTTAGTCCGTAAGGATATATTGACAATCCTTCAGCGACTAGCTTCGGTGATAGTGTGAGCAAAGCCCGTAAGGATAAAGACAATCCTTCGGCGGCTAGCTTACTATTTTTCAAAAAATATTCAACTTTTTGTTTTAACTGGCAAGGATCGCCATGAAGTCAAAACAGGTTGAGTAGTAAGTTCTGACTGATTTCTTTATTCAAAATGTTTCGTTTTTATACTATTTTGGATGTTTACAAAAATGCTTAAATAAAGGTTTCTTAAACAAAATAACTTACGTCTGCAATATTCAAAGCAAGGGAAATTCGGCGATAAATGAACATATCGATTTTCATGCAAAAGTGGTCAATGAATCTAACCGCACCAAATGCATCGAAGTATTGTTTATTGAATCAACAAGTGCATTCCAAACGCTATGCACTTTTGGGGTTCAGTGACTTTAAATTGTACTGTGCTTATCGCGATCATAAGACTTGTGCGAAGCGCAATGAACCAAGTTGGAAATATGATGCGCCGCGTGAGCTTCGGCATTCTGAGTACATTTGTTTATTATGCTTTTGCGCCGCGTGAGGTTCGGCGACTTCAGTGCGTTTGTTCTTTATGCTTTGATATGTCATTCGTTCACCACACACCACCTTAACTGTTACAATGGAGCAGTGCTGCCACGAAATAAAATAAAAATTTCCCAACACCTGAAAAAATCCCAATATAAAATTCAAAATATAGAAAAACTTTCTTACTTTTCTCGCTTTGGTGTAAAATAATCCTATCAACACGAATTATTTAACATTTTTTTTGGATTGTTCAATCGATTTTCTTTATTTTGGTACCTCAAATTTCTGTTAATATTTTGAAATTTGAAATTTTTTAGTTATTTTTGTGTTCTTTGCAACTGCAGTTAATTAAAAAAAAACAAGTAAGAAAGCTAAAGTCGGTCAAGCCCGACTTTGAAATACCCAGCGTCCCGACATTATGAGCGCACTATGTTTTGCTTCTCTATTTGTGAACGTGACAGTGGGAAGGCAACATAAATTATTTCCCTACACCTTTCATTCGCCTTGGTGACCCTATGTTGCGAATTTGAAGCTTCTACGCCTTTTACTTCGGAAGTTACGAAAAATCTTCATTTGTGGGCGTGGCAGTGGGCGGGCCGCATAAAATTTTTTCCTACACCTTTCATTCGCCCTGGTGAACCTATGTTGCGAATTTGAAGCTTCTCCGCCTTTTACTTCGGAAGTTATGAAATTTCTCTATTTGTGGGCGTGGCAGTGGGCGGGCTACATAAATTTTTGTTCCTACACCTTTCATTTGCCTTGGTCAACCTATGCTGCGAATTTGAAGCTTCTACGCCGTTTACTTCGGAAGTTACGATAAGCCCTTATTTTTGGGCTTATTTGTGGGCGTGGCTCGAGGAGGGCGGCGTCAATTTTTTGCAAAAAAATGTCTCTTTTCGTAGTTTACCAGCACACCAAATATCAATGGAATGTGTTGAGTGGTTCGCAAGTTACAAGCATTTTATTGAAAACACAATAAATTAATTTGTGGGCGTGGCAGTGGGCGGATGTCTCCCATTTTTACTTAGGATCATACTTGGATCCCGATATACCGGTGTGCCAAATTTCGACTTGATTGGTCCAGCCGTTTCGGAGGAGATCCGACCACGGACGGACGGACATACGGACAGACGGACGGACGGACGGACAGACGGACATGTCTAAATCGATTCAGTTTTTGATCCTGATCATTTCTATATATATTTTTCTATATCTCCGGAGCTTAATTCTCCCTGTTACAAGATTTGCACAAAACTAATATACCCCGCTTACGCTGGGTATAAAAAAAAAAAAAATTAACAATAAGAATGAAAAATTTCACCCTAGAAAAATTTGACAAGAAATGATGCTGGCAAGCAGCGCCACACATTAGGGGGACTCATGCAACACTGCGCAAATTATATTTCTGAGCACTTTCATATGGTTTTGATTGATGATGAGCAAATTTGCTCAAAAATCATATGAAAGTGCTCATGCGCAGTGTTGCATGAGTCCCCCTATTGTCCAATATGATGTGCTTGCAAGCAAATTTGCAAATTGATTTCAGCGTGTATCACTTCGGCAAGATAAAAGAAATTATCTTAATGGTTGAGTTAATATGAGTCTAAAAATTAAACTTAATACAAATTATAAACTTTTCTTTCTTCTCCTTGCGTTTCTTGCTTCTTAGTAGGTTTTAATCGTCAAATTTGGTAGGAATGCATTCTTGCAAGTGGTAACATTGGCTGGGTTTTGTATTTGAGATGTTCTCGAAGTCAAGTACTTATTTTTCATATGAAATTTATATAGAAGTCATTAGTGGTATTCAAGCAACAGTGCAAATCGCAGTGTGCAATATTTGCACTGCTTTTTTTGTACGCAATTTGACAAGTGCAAATATTGCACACTGCGTTTGCACTGTTGCTTGAATACCACTATTATGTTTCATAACCTCTGCAATATTAAAAATAAAAACAACAATGAGTTAAGTTCATAACCGGGCAAAAAGTGGTGAAACTAACAAATTTTTGTTTATTTTTCAACTGTCATTTCAAAAAACTCGTCAATCAAGACTTTCGAATACAAGTACTTGAGTTCAGGATCGAGTGACGTGATTTTGCGCAGCACTAGTATTAGAGAAAAAATGTGATGTTGGCAGCACTCCTTCCATTTATTTCGAATTCGTCAGAAGAAAAATATCAAATTTAAAAAAAAAAAGTTATGAGTAAACGTCGTGCTTCTACTTCTGATCAGGAGATCGAAAACAAGGAAAACAAAAGAATTAGTTCTTACAAGAAGGAGTTGGGTAAGTAAACATTGCATAACCAATGCTACAAATAATTAGGGAATTCGAGGTATAGTACCGTTATGTTACAGAAATTTTAGAATTTCACAACGTGGTGCTTACTTTATTGCCTCATTATTTCTGGCTAACCAATTCAATAAAGTAATTATCAATTGCATGTCATTTATGTATATATATGATTTTATTTCAGCCTTACTTGATAGCAAGGTTGATTCCATATTGGAAAACCAGCAACATCTGGAGAAGACTGTGCGTAAGTCTGTTAATGCTATGTGTCGTCTCACAGAGGAATTTGTCAGCTTAAGGAAAGAGCTGACCAAAAGAAACAGCAATTCAGTTCACACAGAGGAGCAAGTTTTGCCGACCGAACCGTACGATACTGAAGAATCATTTCGTACTTTTGAGGAAAAATTGCGAGAAAACGATTTTTTCCAAAAAGTGGTGAGGAATTCTTCCACACTATCATTAATTAATGGATAAATCTTTAATTTTACGTAGGTCCGTCAAATGGCAAGTTATGCAGGCAAGGGACTCCAAGATTTTGTACGAAAATCGTGGCGCAATCTTTTAACTGACAATTTGGCAAAAAATATATGCTGGACTGGAAATACTTTGAAGGAAACGGAGAAGGTAGCGGCTAAATATCTGGTATCTACTGCAGCTATTCGAGGTAAATTTCATTTACAATTCAATTTCAATTTACTTTCAGCCCCACTTAATAGTGGGCCTAATGATGTACTTAAAATAATTTTTTTTTTCTTTGATTTTTCACAGGCGCATTTCAAATCGTATACAAGGACACTTCCCTGAATTTGGTAGAGGAAATCTCCAAAAAAATTTTTCAATGTCCTGCCTTTATTATTATGAGAATATTGAAGTATTTTTTTAAGCATTATGAGAATATTGAAGTTTTTTTTTTTTGTATTATGAGAATATTGAAGTAGGTTTTTTTTTTTCTTTTGATAACCTATATATATATATATATGAATACGTATGAATGTATGCAAAAGAATAAAAAGTAAAATTGCATTCTTTTTATATGTATGGCCTTTTCATTATACGAAGAATCTTTGTATAACGACCAAACCAATTCAGAAGAGATTCGAAAACGATGATTTTTTCGAGTCGTAGGCGAATCAAAAACGAACAAAATATCGAGTAGTAGACGATTCGAAAACGATGAATTTCTCGAATCTTTGGCGAATTTAAAACGAACAAAATATCCAGTAGTAGGCGAATTGAAAACGATGAATTTCTCGAATCGTAGGCGATTCGAAAACGAAGAAAATCTCGAACAAAAGGCGATTCGAGAAAAAATGTGACTCTCTCACGAAATCGAATTCGCGGCGAGTTCATTTCGAACACTCGTCTCGAAAGGTTTATCAGAGACATATATTACTATATATGTCACTCAGGATCCGTTTCGGTTTTGGCTCGTTTCACCACGGTCTTGGGTACCCACCACGGTTTTGGGTACCCACCAAAATGAGCATTTTGCACTGAGGTACTCACCAAAAGTATTTCTCTCTCGCTCTTCTTTTGCCTGTCGAGTAACATCTCTTTCTAACTGGCGCGAAACGTCCCGCGCAATATCTCTGAGAGTGACATATATTGTTATATATGATCAGAGAAAACGATATCTTCTCGAATTCGAATCGAATTCATTGTGCTTATTGGGTTCTTCTTCCTTATCCCTGAAATGTGTTAGAGCTACGCTGCTTCAACATAGGCACATAGCATGAGGAAAAGAGAAGCATGCTATGGCAGCGAAATATTTAGTTCTGCTGTGGTGAAATGCATTGCCACTTTTATTTTTAATTTTGGGAGATTTTCGAGTACATTACATATAAAATATCTACCAAACTCATAAAATGATATGAAAAGCTTGAGAAACATAAAACTAATCAAAGAATCTCAATATCAAGGAGAAATAGATATTGTTTTTTTAGGCTTACCCTGTTTACATAACTTTTTGATCACACTGTTTCAGCAAAAACATTAAATTCTATATACAATCAAATTCGTAGCCGTAGTCAAAAATGTATGTAAATTTATTACAAAATGAAAGCATTTGTGCACATTAAGCAAAAAAATATCGTTATACATTTATTAAAGTTTCAATTATGAACTTTTCAAGCTTTATAAAAAAACCGAGCCGACCCCGTGTTTCTCTCATAATTTTCTTGCAAGTGGCATCATAGTACCCCTCTGTGTCTACCCGTATTGTTGTTGGTAGCTTTCTGGTGAATTTCTCGAAAGAGTTGAATTTCCTATTCCTGCTTAAGGTTTTTGTTGGTAGCTTTTTGGTGAATTTCTCGAAAGAGTTGAATTTCCTACACCTGCCTAATGGTCAATTTCTTATTAGCTTTTCGACATCGAGAGTCAGACCTACAGTCCTACATGGCCAGAACTAAGCTCCGTAGATATAGACGTATACATATATTTATTCTTGATCATGATCAAAAACTCAATCGATTTTGACATTTCTGTCTGTTCGTCCGTCCGTCCGTCTGTCCGTCTGTCCGTCCGTCTGTGTTTGGACCTCCTCCGAACCAGCTGGACCAACCAAGTCGAAATTTGGCACACAGGTTTATCGGGATTCGAGTATGATCCTAAGTAAAAATGGAAGACATCCGACCACTGCCACGCCAACAAATGAATTTAATGTGTTTTCAGTAAAATGCTTGTAACTTGCGAAACACTCAACACATTTCATTGATATTTGGTGTACTGGTAAACTAAGTAAAGGGACAAATCCTGAAAAAAAATTAGCGCCATCCTCCTCGAGCCACGCCCACAAGTAAGGGTTTATCGTAGCTTGTGAAGTAAAAGGCGTAGAAACTTCAAATTCACAACATAGGTTGAACAAGGCGACTGAAAGGTGTACGAAAAAAATTTATGTGGCCCGCCCACTGCCCCGCCCACAAATGGAGATGTTTCGTAACTTCCGAAGTAAAAGGCGTAGAGCTTCAAATTGGCAACATAAGTAGGTTGACCACGGCGAATGAAAGGTGTAGGAAAAAATTTATGTGGCCCGCCCACTACCACGCCCACAAATGTAGTGGCAAAACATAGTCCGCCAATAATGTCAAGACGCTGGGTATTTCAAAGTCGGGCTTGACCGACTTTAGCTTTCTTACTTGCTAGCACTTTTCTTTTTTCGTAGCAATGTTAAATGCAATTTAATTTAACGGCGAGAGTCAAATCAACACATGGATGTATTAATCATTATTGCGTACCCAGCAGGAAAATATGTCCTGCATGACGACGTCATCAGTCATGTTCTGTTCTGCATGACTGTTCCGGTGACATGTCACCCTGAAAGGCGCTCTTTGTTTTCCTTATTCGTAGCTCAGACAATAACGTGCAAGCTAGGAATCGTTTCTGTTTGTAAAATTCTAAATGCCACTGTCACCCACTTATCATCGATGGCATCATTTGTGATGCGTCACGCATTAGTATGAGCTGTTATAAATGAGCATGCTCGTGTGTAACAGCTTTAAGTTATTGACTAAACTACCCTGCAGTAAAATGGACTGACTCAAGTGTAGCCAGTACTAGTCCGCTCATAACTCTACTTCTAATGTATTCAACTAACCTTTTTAACCTGTTTACTCACCATTAAAAAGGCCAATGAAAAAATTAATTACAATTTGTTTTTCTTAAATCTTCAATGAATGCATTCAGATTTTAATTTAATTCACATTTTTGGGGAAATGAATGCATTTGAATTTTTAAATTCATTTCGAATGTATTTAGATTTTCATTCAATTCACATTTTGGGGGAAAATGAATGCATTCGAATTTTTAAATTCATTTCGAATGCATTCAAATATTAATTCAATTCATATTTTTGGGGAAATGAATGCATTTGAATTTTTAAATTCATTTCGAATGCATTTGAATTTTAATTCAATTCATATTTTTGGTGAATCGCATGCATTCTAATCTTTTTAATTCATTGTGAGTTAAAAGACAAAATTGAATCATTCGTTTACAGCTCTGGTGTTACACACAAATGCAATATACCCTCGACACGGAGTGTGACGGGTATAACGAGACTTGAACCAAAGCTGGCACGTTTGCTTCCTTTGTAGCGACAAACAAAATCTGTCACAAAAATCCCAAAACTGCCCCAAAATCAGACTTTTACGAAATAATTTAATGTTATTTAGAATTTGAGCGTATATTTAAGCCTCCGATTAGAATTCCAAAAATTCCAAACAAAAAGTCGGTATAACGGGCCCCTTATTGCCTAAGAAATATCTTGAATATTCTCTATTATAAGTAGGTCCTACGTTGTGGGCGTGTTTTAAAATTATTTTCACATGTGTGCCTTTGTCGGGTATTTAATTGTCAGGCTCACCTGACTTAACCAGCCTTCGTTGTTTTAAATACACAGGTCTACAAACACAAAACAAGTTCTAATTTCGGCAAGAGAATTATCTCTCGGTAAGGGGTGCTAAAACCGCATCTGGGATCAGAATTTTTCCATCATCTCAGATTTCGCAAGAGCAACAGCCGCAAGCCCGCAAAAGGTGAATTTTAAAGGTTCAAAGGAGATTTACCTACGTTTATGGGATGATTAACACGAATCTGAGGTCGAAGTTTACCCAAAACACTTTATTTTAACAAAAAGCTCCTCATCACCCACCCCAACGGTTGAAATTTCTATGATACATTAAAAATCGATATTGGGCGCGTTCTGACGGGTGTTGAGGCAAAATTAAGGGTTCTGTGTGCATGTCTCCATCGCAATGACCTTACTTTTACCGTTCAGCTTTAAAGCAATGAATAAAAAAAATCGATATTTTGCGTTCACAAAAGAGGTGAAAGTGGGAGTGGGTGGTAAAAACTGACGTGGTACTGCAAATGGGCGTGGAAGCCTAGTTTTACATATTGTTTGTGTTTTTTTTTTTTTTTTTTGGAGGATAGCAGTTGTGTATGCGTCCAATTTGAAGTAAGTCGATTCAAAAATGCAAAATTTAAGGCCCCACTTAATCTTGCGATTGGGTGGTAGGTGTGTCCAATTTCTATGAAAATTGAAATTTTTCATTGTTTGTTCAAAAAAACCGAAGATGCCAAAGTAAAGTTAAGTAAGGGAAGTAAAAACATCAGCTCAAGAGATGTGTCATTAAGAGTGAAACGAAAACTATTTTCCGCCGGTAACGAATCCACATTTGGTAATGTCACAAAGACCCTACCCAAGTAGCAAAATAGGTCGAAAATTGGTAAATTCTTACCTATATTAGGTCAGAATATTTACTTGACCTAACCTAAATAGGTCGAAATTACGTCGATTCGACGTCGAGTCAACGTAAGTGGGGAATAGATTGGAAGTCGATTGGCGGTAATAATAGGTCATAATAGGGCATTTCGACTTCAAAGTCAGGGCGAAAAGAAGTCCGTTTACCTAATATTAGTCGAAAAGAAGTCGCAATGACCAATTTTCGACCTAATTGGACTTATGAGTAAAACGAAAGAGAACGTAAAAGGAAACGAAAAAAGTGAGAGAGAGAGTAACAGAGAAAGATATAAATACATAATATCTTACTCAGTCATTCGTATTACTCGAAAGCAGAAATGAACGAGAGATTTTCTTCTTCGTGTGTCTTAAGAAATAAATAATAAATAAAATATGGACTTCATTTAAAATTATTTTGCGCTTAATAAGTCCCAAAAACATATGCCCGCTGATATTTTTCGTGAAAGTGTTCCTTCTACTTCTTAATTTTTAAGGGGCTTTCTCATTGATGGAAATTAAATAAATATTGCTTGAAAAAAATTGTTTTTCTTAAAGAAAAAACATATGCAGAAGAATAATTCTCAATTTGCCATTCGAAAAACATGGCGGAGCTCGACCTATTTTGACCTATTTCGACTTTAAAGTCAAACCGACTATGAAGTCCAAAAATCAAGTCCGCTCGACTTTGAAGTCGAAGCATGCAACAAAATAAGTCAACTTTTGACCCTATTTCGCCCTATAAGTCAAACGGACTTTAAAGTCGAATTTTAGTCAAAAAATTGGTCTGTTTGCCTTGAAAAATTACCTAATTTGGAATTCAAAGTTAAGTCAATTTTAAGTCACTCAATAGGGAATTTTTTACCTATTTTCGACCAAAAATCGACTTGGAAGTCGAAGCGACTTTGAAGTCATGAAATAGGTAGAATAGAGGTAATTTGGACCTTCGAAACGGACTTTTAAGTTAGGTCATATTTAAGGCCGGAAAATAGGTCAGAAATAGGGTATTTTCAACCAAAATAGGTCGATTCGACTTGCTGCTGGGCGAATCGCTCTATTTTGCTGCTTGGGTAATTTAAGTCAATTTAACTAATTCAACTAAAAGTCTTTACTTGTTGCCCGTTATCTCAAATTGGTCCGTTTCAAAAAAGGTCTCCATGTCCACTTGTAGAGAAGTCGTTGGTTAACCACAATTAAAAGAAAACCATTTGGGACAACCATTCTCATACCAGAATTAGAAAAGAGCTGCCCGCTCAAGACCAAGAAAGCGCAAAGGTATATCCCCTGGTGGAACAAATCCCTTGCGAAGCTCCAGCGTAGCAACAGGAAGCTCTTTACCAAAGCAAAGGGTACCGACGACTCGACAGCCTACAAAACAGCCCTTACAAAAGCCAATATAATTGAGTCAATCCAAAAGAGCCACAAGGGGTGCACATTGTAGCAGTGTGTTGAACCTTCCTGACATGTATCGTCTTTAAATGGCTCCCTACATGGATAACTCAAACGGCCAAAGTATGCTCAGGAGGCGAGATGGTAGTTGTATTTCGTGATACGGGATGCCTTTAACTTGAAAAACAATTTCCTGGCTGCGCTCTTTCGGTTAAACATCTTTCCCAAACGACCTCCGAATAAAATTTAGCAAATAGTCGAGCCAGAAATCTCACAGAAAAGTAATTTAGTCTCATACGGTACAGTGGGGTATATCCACCGTTTGCCCATACAAATCTCCAGGGCCAGGTGGCATCCGCTTGCTTCAGCAGGGATCTGGGACTATCATGACATCATTGGTGAAAGAATTTAAGGTCAGCTTACTACCTGTCAAAACTCTATTAAACTAGAATGCACCAAATGCAGTGTTCATTCCCAAACCAGGGAAACCGGATCAAAATACTCCCAAGAGTATCAGTCCTATAAGACACAGACTCTTTCTCATTAAAACAATAGAAAAGTATATTTTTCAATACATAATTGTCTAAAACGTCAACCACTGAAAAAAAAAAATAATTTACTTGCCAACCTGATAAGTCGACTGTGACTGCCCTACATTGCTTCACTACTTTTCAATCAAAACGGCTATGAAGGCAAAACGAATAGCCCTATGTGCCATTACATACATTAAAAGGGCTTTCGCTAACAACTCTTTCAAAGTTTTCGAAACTTCTATACACCAAACATTAATTCCAGTCCTAATATCTGGGTGGGTATTCAACATGTTGCAAAACAGGAAAAAATCCAATAGGAGGAGAAAAACAGTCGATCAATTCCTTTAAGGGTCGTCCTCAAGGTGGAGTGTTATTTCTCCTGTAATGGGCACTAGTCATTGACGATCTCCTAAAGCATCTTCAATAGCACGGATTTAATGCGAAGGGTTACGAGGAATTGGCTGGACAACAAACTGGTGCGATTAAAAGGGTCTCACTGTTCATCCGAGCAAAACAAAGCTGGGGCCCCTTACGAAAATGACAGACTTATCTCATCAGTCCCGCCATTCGGGCAACACCAATTCAGCAGGGAAGCCTCATACCTGGGCAGGATCCTGCATAACAGGCTGAGATGGAACTTCGACATTAACCATTTTGTCAAGAAAGCCTCAAAAGTGCCTTATGTGTGAAAAATGCTTCATGGAGAAACATAGGGGGTCTCCCCACGAATGACATATTGGTTCTACACTACCAAAGTAAGACCAATACTAAAGTATGCTACTCTTACTTGGTGGCCAAAGGTCAGAAAAGGGACCGCAGAACACTAACCAGGCAGCCCTAACAGACTATTGTGTGGGAGTAACACAGGGGCAATGAAAACTTTTCGACAGATGAGCTGGGATTTAGAACTGGAATCCTTCCTATCACCATCTTAATCCAAAGGTATATGCACTTGCTCTTTGGTTATGAAATCTCGCAATCCTCCAAAGGGGTATCTTCAAGGGCACCACTTGATTCTGTTGAGCTTATCTGAAGACCCCATAATAAAGATAGCAAACCAAATGCAAGGCAAATTGTATTTGACTCGTAAGCTTAGGGTCGCAATCCCTGAACTATGCACATTCAACGACATCTAACTCTACATAGAGGAAGAATTACAAATCTGGTACACGGATGGTCGTTTTACCAACCGTAATTCAGGAAGAACTATATGCGATTGAATTTCGCACCCGAAAATGTCTGAAGAGCGGAGCAAAGCGGAGCAGTATCTTTATCTTGTCTGAGAGCCAAGCTACATTAATAGTCCTTCGAGCAGTGAATATCACATCTGGACTACAAGAGAATTTCCTCATTCTCCTAAGTGAACTCGGAAACCACAACGGGTGAATACGGGGGCACGAAGGAATCGAATGGGCTTGTTGTCCCACCGAATGAGGAACTCAAAGACACCGAATCGGCCCTTAGTTTTTCTGTACACTTCAAAAGAATATTAATGCCATGATGGGCTCCCCTTTTCGATCGTTCCAATTTTATATGAAAATCGCCCTTTTTGCACGCCTAAATTTCCAAATTAATGAAATTCAATCGGAGGCTTAGATATAAAAAAATTCTAAATTTCATTTAAATATTTCGAGAAACTTGGATTTATCGAGAGCTTTGGGAAAGGCCCTAGTACTGGAATTACCCTTATTTAGGGAGAGGGTGTTTGTGACAAAAGAGGAAGCATACTTGGCAACTTCCGTTCAAGTCCCATTTGAATTTCGGATGCAAGACACATATGTCAAAACCGCCTTTCTGCCACGCCCACATTTTCAATTTTTTGATAGTTCATTAAGTCCCCTTAAATATGTTCACATATCACATTTAATCAAAAAATCTTGAAAAATGTTGGTTCTAGAGTAGATTTTGTGCTTATCATGACATACCTTGTTCTTACTTAAGTTCCCGCTTATTACACTGGCCGAGCAAAAACAAGTAAGAAAGCTAAAGTCGGTCAAGCCCGATTTTGAAATACCCAGCGTCCCGACATTATTGGCACATTATGTTTTGCCTCTCCATTTGTGGGCGTGGCAGTGGGCGGGAAACATTAATTTTTTTCCTACACCTTTCGTTCGCCTTGGTCAACCTATGTTGCGAATTTGAAGCTTCTACGCCTTTTACTTCACAAATTACGATAAACCCTTACTTGTGGGCGTGGCTCGAGGAGGACGGTGTCCAGTTTTTTCGAGGATATGTCCCTCTTCGTAGTTTACCAGTAAACCAAATACCAATGAAATGTGTTGAGTGGTTTGAAAGTTACAAGCATTTTACTGAAAACACATTAAATTCAATTTTGCGCGTGGCAGTGGGCGGATGTCTCGCATTTTTACTAAGGATCATACTCAGATCCCGATATACCTGTGCGCTAAATCTCGACTTGGTTGGTCCAGCCGTTTCGGAGGAGATCTGAACACAGACGGACGGACAGACGGAAATGTCTAAATCGATTCAGTTTTTGATCCTGATCAAGAATATATATATAAGGGTGATGACTTTTTTTGAAACGCTTTTCCTGTATCATAGTACGATAAACTTTTATTAAAGACTTCATAAAATACTAATTTTAAGGTTATTTGGTAAAAAAAATGTCACGCACCAAGTCATTTGAAAAATTTAATTTTTGATTTTTTTCCAAATTTTTTAAGTTACTGTAAGCAGAGTCGCTCCTAGAGGCGTAAAATGTAAGACCAACTACCATTATTTATTAATTTTCAACAATTTATCCAAACAAACCTTTCCCCTATCTCCACTCCTTAAGGGGGCTCCAATACAAAAGTAATTTTTTTTATGAATTTTCCCCCCACTGTCCTAACTAGCACCAGAATGCCCCTAGAGGAGTCAAATGTACCCCATTAACTTTGTCTCATTAACATTTTTACACAACATACTGACCCCCTATCTCCCCTCCTTAGGGGGTCTCCCATACAAAATAACCTTAATTTTATCACAATTTCATACAAAATGGCTGTCACTACAGTCAAACCCCTCCTAGGGGGAAAATATGTAGGACCGACCCCCATTATTTTTTTACCCCAAATATTTTCTTCAAACATACCCACCCTCTATCTCCTTTCCTTAGGGGGGTCCTCATACAAAAATAGTCTTAAATTAAATAAAAATGCCTCACGAACTTCAATCTATAATATAGACAGTGCCGTAGCAACCATAGGGGCAAGAGAGGGCTTTGCCCCCCACGCATTTTTGTTTTTGCCCATGAAAAAAATTAAAAAAGGAGCAAAAATAAATGACAATCGAAAAAACATGCATTGAAAGCGTGCATGTAATGTGGTTTTAATTTAAATAGGCGTTAAAATTGAAAAAATAATTTATTTCCCCCCCACTCAAATTGAAAAAATAATTTTTTTCCCCCCACGCAAAACAGAATTGCTACCGCAATGAATATAGATGCCGTAAAAACAAGAGCGATCATGTTCAGTATGCATATTCGAAAAATTTACAAAATTACCTTTTAAACGAGCCTAATATGAAGAATATTGGATTCGTTTTTGGTATGTTTTAATAATATGTTATAATTATTACCTTTTTTTAAAACTGAATTTTGGGTTCCATCCCCTAACTTGCCAAATAATGACCCTAGTAGAAAAAAATAAATTTTCTAGTCAAATGCCGCAAACCTCAATCTATGACGAGTTTCTTGAGACTATAACCATTAAAATCGGTTAGTGGTTTCTATTCATAAAATTAATTGAAAACAAATATTTTTTGAAACGCATTATTCAAAGTTTTCACGTTACTTTCTTAAGTCTTTGCATGTCTCTCCCGGTCTGTATGCATGCAAGGACTCAAGACATGAACGTGAAAACAGTGAATAATGTGTTTCAAAAAATATTTGTTTTGAATTAATTTTATGAATTAAAACCACTAACCGATTTTAATAGTAATAGTCTCAAAAAACTCGTCATAGATTGAGGTTTGCGGCATTTGACTAGAAAATTTATTTTTTTCTACTAGGGTCATTATTTGGCAAGTTAGGGGATGGAACCCAAAATTCAGTTTTAAAACAAGTAAGAAAGCTAAAGTTGGTCAAGCCCGACTTTAAAATACCCAGCGTCCCGACGTTATCAGCGCACTATGTTTTGCTTCTCTATTTATGAGCGTGGCAGTGGTTGGGCCACATAAATTATTTCCCTACACCTTTCATTCGCCTTGGTGAACCTATGTTGCGAATTTGAAGCTTCTACGCCTTTGACTTCACAAGTTACGATAAGACCTTATTTGTGGGCGTGGCTCACGGAGGGCGGCGTCCATTTTTTTCCACGATATGTCCCTTTTCGTAGTTTACCAGTACAATAAATATCTATGGAATGTGTTGATTGGTTCGCAATTTACAAGCATTTTACTGAAAACACATTATATTCATTTGTGGGCGTGGCAGTGGGCGGATGTTTCCCATTTTTACTTAGGATCCCGATATTCCTGTGTGCCAAATTTCGACTTGATTGGTCCAGCCGTTTCGGAGGAGATCCGACCACGGACGGACGGACAGACGGACAGACGGACGGACGGACAGACGGACATGTCTAAATCGATTCAGTTTTTGATCCTGATCATTTCTATATATATATGTCTATATCTCCGGAGCTTAGTTCTCCCTGTTACAAGATTCGCACAAAACTAATATACCCCGCTTACGCTGGGTATAAAAAGGTAATAATTATAACATATTATTAAAACATACCAAAAACGAAAACAATATTCTTCATATTAGGCTCGTTTGAAAAGTAATTTTGTAAATTTTTCGAATATGCATACTGAACATGCTCGTTCTTGTTCCTACGGCATCTATATTATTATATATGTTAGATTGAAGTTCGTGAGGCATTTTTCTTCAATTTAAGACTATTTTTGTATTGGGACCCCCCTAAGGAGAGGAGATAGAGGGTGGGTATGTTTCAAGAAAATATTTGGGGCAAAAAAATAATGGGGGTCGGTCATATATATTATCCCCCTAGGAGGGGTTTGACTGTAGTGACAGCCATTTTGTATGAAATTGTGATAAAATTAAGGTAATTTTGTATGGGTGACCCCCTAAGGAGGGGAGATAGGGGGTCAGTATGTTGGGAAAAAATGTTAATGAGACAAAGTTAATGGGGGTCGGTCAAACATTTGACTCCTCTAGGGGCACTCTGGGGCTAGTTAGGACAGTGGGGGCAAATTCATAAAAAAATTAGTTTTGTATCGGAGCCCCCTTAAGGAGTGGTGATAAGGGGAAAGTTTGTTTGGAGAAATTATTGGGAATAAAAAAATAATGGGAGTTGATCTTAGATTTGACCCCTTTAGGAGCGACTCTGCTTACAGTAACTTCAAAAAATTTGAAAAAAATCAAAAATTAAATTTTTCAAATGACTTGGTGCGTGACATTTTTTTTTACCAAATAACCTTAAAATTAGTGTTTTATGGCATCTTTAATAAAAGTTCATCGTACTATAATACAGGAAATTTTTTTGGAGAAAAAAACACTAAAAGTCATCACCCTAATATTAATATATATATGTCTATACCTACGGAGCTTACTTCTGGCTGTTACAAGATTCGCACAAAACTAATATAGCCTGCTTACGCTGGGTATAAAAAGTGTGCTGCCTTTTGAATAAAGGCTTGTTCAGACGGAGCTCCGAAACATGCGTTTCGTTTCGTGAAACACGAATGCGAAACTACTCGTTCAGACGTAGTCATTCGTGTTTCGTTTTCCTCTTCTTCGTCTTATTTGTTTTTCAAAATGTTTGGAAATAGTCATTCTTGCCCGCTTTGAAAGTGGAAAATAAATGTGAATGAATTTAGATCGCATGTATAGTAATTTTTCTTTTGCTCTTTACTTCTTATCCCGATAACAATCGATTAAATTAGGGATGATAGCAATGTTTAGTTGTTTCGCTACTTGTTTCGATCTGAAACACGTAGTTTCAAAGTGTTTCGGATGTCAAAATTTGTATGGCGAAACAAGTGTTTGGTTCTTGTTTCGGCCCCGAAACACGAATGAGAGCTGAAACACGTAGCGTCTGAACAAACCTTAAGATATATCATTTAATATGTATTTTGATATTCTGCAACCGAATTTGCCAAAAAGAAATTTTTTTACCGCGACATTTTTTTTCTACACCCCCCTTTATCCCCGAAAATCCTTACAGAAAGGTCTAATCGCGAGAAATGTGGACACAGGGGATATAGTGGGTTTTGGATTTTGGTCTTTTGACCTTGTATCGAAAGTTTATGGCTATATTTAAATAAAAATTTCCCATTTTTTTATAGAGCTGACTCGCAAATCGAATATGAGCCAACTGAGTGGAGATTGTTAATTGGCTCTTCAGAGCAGAGCCTCAAAACAGTATTGCTCCATAACAAAAATATTTTTGCTTCCTTACCCATAACTCATTCTTGTTTTGCTCAAAATAAAGTACGAGGAACACAATTGGAATATAGTTATGTGGAGATTTGAAAGTTTTGTCCATTATTTTCGGTCAGCAAAAGGGTAATACAAAATACCCTTGTTTTCTGTGTAAATGGGTCGCGATAGAGCATACCATTAAAAGAGAAAATTTGGAATGAACGGAATTCATTTGAACCTGGCTATGAGAATATTTTGTCAAACCCTCTTTTTGAATCGCAGGAACTGCTTTTGCCTCCTCTCCACAATAACTTGGATTAATTAAGCAATTTATAACATCGCTTGATAGCGAAGGAAATTGTTTTTTGTATCTATTTAAGAAATTTCCAAATAAATCCACAGCGAAAATAAGAGCGGGAATGTTCGATGATCCTCAGGTAAGAGAGTTGATTAAGGATCAGGAGTTTATGAAAAAAAATTAACGCGACTGAGAAAGCAGCATCGCTCAGCTTCTGCGAAGTTGTCAAGAATTACTTTGGGAATCATCGAGCCCATAGTTACCGTGACATTATCGAAAACCTGATGAAAAATTATGGATATTAAAAGTGCCTAATGAGCTATAAAGTACATCTCCTAGATTCCCACTTGTTTTACTTTCCTGAGAATCTAGGTAACTACAACGAAGAGCAGAGAGAGCGTTTTCATCAGGATTCAAAAGAGATAGAAAATAAAAGCCACTCAAATCAAAAGTCAAGATAGCTTAACTCTCTCGCACTATGGTTCGAAATTCAAATATTTTGGAATAAAAGCAAATTTTTAACTTTTATTTTTCTCAAAACCAGTTATTAATTTTCATTACTCAGAGACGCATTTAACAGATAAAAATAATTTTTCCATTCCTGGTTATCAATTTTATAAAACAAATCACCCTGACGGAAAAGCGCATGGCGGTATTGGGATCTTAGTCCGAAGCAGGATTAAACATTTTGCCCTGCAGTCATATGCTGAAAACTTTTTAATGGCAACGTCAATTTGCCTAGAAAATCGAAACAATAACTTAGTTTTGTCTGCTGTTTATTGTCCTCCGCGTTTTCCGATAAACGAGGATAAATTTAAGGCTTTCTTTAGCACTTTAGGTAGTAAATTCCAAGCAGCTGGAGATTTTAATGCGAAACACACACACTGGGGCTCCCGTCTGATAAGCCCGAAAGGAAGGCAATTGTATAGCACCCTAATTAACAGCATGGGAAGGATTGATATTTTATCACCTGGTCAGCCTACATACTGGCCCTCTGATCCAAGAAAAATCCCCGACCTCGTTAACTTTGCCATTGTCAAAGGGGTAGATAGATCTCGCGTTACAACCACGACAACTTTCGATCTCTCATCAGATTACTGACCTGTACATTTTCATCTGGCTGAAAGTCCTATAGTCACTTATTCACCCTTCAGATTGACGTCTTCTAAAACTAACTGGATTAAATATAAGAAATATATAGCCACTCATATTCATACCAGATACTCTATAGACTGCATAGAACACGTTGATGAAGCTACAAATGTACTGAATTCAATGCTAACGACAGCGGCAGAGCAGTCAACGCCTGGCATCGAAAACAATGCAAAGAATCATATCTTTACCAATAGCGAAATCGAAAGACTTGTGAACGACAAACGCAGGCTAAGACGGGAATGTCAACAACATAGATCCCCAGCGGCTAAGCTTAGACTTAAGGCCGCAACAAATGAGCTAAGCAAAGCTCTCTTAAGATTCAAAAATGACGAGTGTAGGAAATATGTTTCGAAGCTTTCCCCACAGTCCTCCGGAAAATCATCTTTATGGAAGATAAATAAGTTTATTAAATCCCCAAAAGTGGGGGAATCTCCCATAAGAGACACCAAAGGCGCTTGGGCACGTAGTAGTGAAGAAAAGGCTTCTGCCTTTGCTGCATTTAAAGTCAGTTTTCCAACCTAACCCCCCTGAAATAAATTGGGATATGCCTACAAATTCTCCAAATTACCCAATCTATTTCCACTCAAACGAAATTAAAGCAATTATTACAAATCAATTGTCCCCAAAAACGCACCTGAAGAGGACAACATAACTCCTAAAATGATTATTGAGATGCCATACATTGCCATCGTGTTCATTACAAAGCTTTTCAATGCGATCATTCGATTTTCATATTTCCCTCAAGCATGGAAATACTCCTTAATAACTGTGATTCCAAAACCAGGCATGGATGCAACAATGGTGTCTTCTTATCGACGACGGATGTCGATAGCCTCGCCTCGCATGATTCTCGCACGATTCTACGGCAATCGGCTGCCAATTGTACCCAATATGGGCTCCGTCGACATTCGACAGTTATAGCAACATTGGCACAAACCGCCCAACCACGAAGAAGCTGTTTTGTTTGCTTCTGCATCGTCGATCCCCCGTTTTAAACCCCCCTTCGGAAACATCGCTCCAAACGGCACACGAAAGTATTGCTTAAGCCCGGCTAGAAGGTTCGAGGCGCGTTTTTGCCAATGTCGCTATATAAATTATGAATTAATTTTATGTAGTGAAATTTTGTACTAGTTTAAGATTTTAAAACATATTGTTAGTTCTTAAGATTAAGAAGATTCAATAAAAAAAAAAAACTGCAAAAAAAAAATGTTGGACGTGCTAACGATTGGGAAGCATCATCGAAGCTATCGTAGTTATGTTGGATCATGCTATGCGACGTCAAATTAACATTCCTAGAAACACAAGCTGGCGCTTTCGCCTTCAGACATCTGTACAGGTCATCGAATAAATGCAATCAGCATGAGGTTGGGTTGTTGCAAGCTTAACAAATTGGTACAACGAATATGAAGTGGAAAAAATTTAGCAAAAGAATAAAAAATTGTGTTATAACGCGAATATAAGGTGGCAGAAACACGACCAAAATTTTGAATACTTACAGAAAGCTGACAATGAGTGGTTGCAGTTCGAGGCATAAATTTTCCAAGGCGTTGTTTCAAAGTGAACAGAGGGTCCACAACTCCCATATGGTAAGGTATGTGAATGACAGAAAGGAAAAATTGCATCTGAGGTATCGTCAAAACATTAAAATAAGACAAAGTTATTGATCCACACAGGATCAATATTTTCGAAACGTGAGACAGCTTTGTCTTTTTTATTGGGAAATAATTTGAGCAAGCAACTTAATTACAACATTCGGAAACTTAGCAGGTCGCAAAATTGCGATATATCCTTTACAAAAAATTCCTTGAATGTCAGTTAAAAAGTCGCCCGAATGGAATTAAAATCGCAGAAACTGTTGCAGTTTTTCCATTAAAAATTTTGCTTTATTATACGGCAAAAAGGATTTTGATACACCAAGAAGACGTTTTACTTCAGTTAAAAGGAAATTACGAAATAAAGTCTATTTCAAGCTATGGATTTTACTGCTCAAGTGGACATTAGGGTGATGACTTTTTTTGAAACTCTTTTCCTGTATCTGATGAACTTTTATTAAAGACTTCATAAAATACTAATTTTAAGGTTATTTGGTAAAAAAATGTCACGCACCAAGTGATTTGAAAAATTTAATTTTTGATTTTTTTCAAATTTTTTGAAGTTACTGTAAGCAGAGTCGCTCCTAGAGGGGTAAAATGTAAGACCAACTCCCATTATTTTTTTTATTCCCAACAATTTCTCCAAACAAACCTTTCCCCTATCTCCACACCTTAAGGGGGCTCCCATACAAAAGTAATTTTTTTATGAATTTTCCCCCCACTGTCCTAACTAGCCCCAGAGTGCCCCTAGAGGAGGTCAAATGTTTGACCGACCCCCATTAACTTTGTCTCATTAACATTTTTTCCCAACATACTGACCCCCTATCACCCCTCCTTAGGGTGTCAGCCATACAAAATTACCTTAATTTTATCAAAATTTCATACAAAATGGCTGTCACTACAGTCAAATCCCTCCTAGGGGGATCATATATATGACCGACCTCCATTATTTTTTTACCCCAAACATTTTCTTCAAACATACCTACCCTCTATCTCCCCTCCTTAGGGGGGTTTCAATTAAAGACAAGTAAGAAAGCTAAAGTCGGTCAAGCCCGACTTTGAAATACCCAGCGTCCCGACATTATGAGCGCACTATGTTTTGCTTCTCTATTTGTGGGCGTGGTAGTGGGAGGGCAACATTAATTATTTCCCTACACCTTTCATTCGCCTTGGTAAACTTATGTTGCGAATTTGAAGCTTCTACGCCTTTTACTTCGGAAGTTATGAGAATTCTCTATTTGTGGGCGGGGCAGTGGGCGGGCTACATAAATTTTTGTTTCTACACCTTTTATTTGCCTTGGTCAACCTATGCTGCGAATTTGAAGCTTCTACGCCTTTTACTTCACAAGTTACGATAAGCCCTTATTTTTGGGCTTATTTGTGGGCGTGGCTCGAGGAGACGGCGTCCATTTTTTGCCAGGATATGTCCCCTTTCGTAGTTTACCAGCATACCAAATATCAATGGAATGTGTTGAATGGTTCGCAAGTTACAAGCATTTTATTGCAAACACAATAAATTCATTTGTGGGCGTGGCAGTGGGCGGTTGTCTCCGAGTTTTACTAAGGATCATACTCAGACCCCGGTATACATGTGTGCCAAATTTCGACGTCATTGGTTCAGCCGTTTCGGAGGAGATCCGACCACGGACGGACGGACCGACGGTCAGACGGACATGTCTAAATCGATTCAGTTTTTGATCCTGATCATTTTAATATATATTTTTCTATATCTCCGGAGCTTAATTCTCCCTGTTATAAGATATGCACAAAACTAATATACCCCGCTTATGCTGGGTATAAAAAATGCCTCACGAACTTCAATCTATAATATAGATGCCGTAGGAACA
Organism: Chlorops oryzae; assembly: GCA_020466095.1. Classification (NCBI taxonomy): domain Eukaryota; kingdom Metazoa; phylum Arthropoda; class Insecta; order Diptera; family Chloropidae; genus Chlorops; species Chlorops oryzae. The sequence continues at coordinate 115,400,064 of CM035806.1, forward strand.
AGAACGAGCATGTTCAGTATGCATATTCGAAAAATTTACAAAATTACCTTTTAAACGAGCCTAATATGAAGAATAGTAGATTCGTTTTTGGTATGTTTTAATAATATGTTATAGATATTACCTTTTTATACCCAGCGTAAGCGGGGTATATTAGTTTTGTGCAAATCTTGTAACAGGGAGAATTAAGCTCCGGAGATATAGACAAATATATATATAGAAATGATCAGGATCAAAAACTGAATCGATTTAGACATGTCCGTCTGTCTGTCTGTCTGTCTGTCCGTCTGTCCGTCCATCCGTAGTCGGATCTCCTCCGAAACGGCTAGACCAATCAAGTCGAAATTTGGCACAAAGGTATATCGCGGTCCGAGAATGATCCTAAGTCAAAAAGGTAGACAGCCGCCCACTGCCACGCCCACAAATGAATTTAATGTGTTTTCAGTAAAATGCCTGTAACTTGCGAACCACTCACCACATTTCATTGATATTTAGTGTACTGGTAAACTACGAAGAGGGCCATATCGTGAAAAAAAAATGGACGACGTCCTTCTCGAGCCACGCCCACAAATAAGGGCTTATCGTATTTTGTGAAGTAAAAGGGGTAGAAGCTTCATATTCGCAACATTGGTTGAACAAGGCGAATGAAAGATGTAGGAAAAAAATTTTTGTGGCCCACCCACTGCCATGCCTACAAGTAAAGATTTTTCGTAACTTCCGAGGTAAAAGGAGTAAAACCTTCAAATTCGCAACTTAGGTTCACCAAGGCGAATGAAAGGTGTTGGAACAAATTTAATGTGGCCCGCCCATTGCCACGCCCACAAATGAAGATTTTTCGTAACTTCCGAAGTAAAAGGCGTAGAAGCGTCAAATTCGCAACATAGGTTCAACAAGGCGAATGGAAGGTGAAGGAAAAAATTTAATGTGGCCCGCCCACAAATCAAGATTTTTCGCAACTTCCGAAGTAAAAGGCGTAGAAGTTTTAAATTCGCAACATAGGTTCACCAAGGCGAATGAAAAGTGTAAGGAAATAATTTATGTGGCCTGCCCAACTGCCACGCCCATAAATAGAGAAGCAAAACATAGTGCGCTCACAATTTCGGGACGCTGGGTATTTCAAAGTCGGGCTTGACCGACTTTAGCTTTCTTACTTGTTTTTACTAGGGTCATTATTTGGCAAGTTAGGGGATGGAACCCAAAATTCAGTTTTAAAACAAGTAAGAAAGCTAAAGTCGGTCAAGCCCGACTTTGAAATACCCAGCGTCCCGACATTATGAGCGCACTATGTTTTGCTTCTCTATTTGTGGGCGTGGCAGTGGGAGGGAAAAATAAATTTTTTCCCTACACCTTTAATTTGCCTTGGTCAACCTATGTTGCGAATTTGAAGCGGCTACGCCTATTAATTCGGAAGTTACGAAAAATCTCCATTTGTGGGCGTGGCAGTGGGCGGGCCATATTAATTTTTTTCCTACACCTTTCATTCGCCTTGGTCAACCTATGTTGCGAATTTGAAGCTTCTACGCCTTTTACTTCACAAGTTACGATAAGCCCTTATTTGTGGGTTTATTTGTGGGCGTGGCTCACGGAGGGCGGCGTCCATTTTTTTCCAGGATATGTCCCTTTTTGTAGTTTGCCAGTACACCAAATATCAATAGAATGTGTTGAGTGGTTCGCAAGTTACAAGCATTTTACTGAAAACACATTATATTCATTTGTGGGAGTGGCAGTGGGCGGATCTCTCCCATTTTTACTTAGGATCATACTCGGATCCCGATATACCTGTGTGCCAAATTTCGACTTGATTGGTCTAGCCGTTTCGGAGGAGATCCGACCACGGACGGACGGACAGACGGACATGTCTAAATCGATTCAGTTTTTGATCCTGATCATTTCTATATATATACTTATGTCTATATCTCCGGAGCTTAGTTCTCCCTGTTACAAGATTCGCACAAAACTAATATACCCCGCTTACGCTGGGTATAAAAATTAAGTTTCTAGTCACATGCCGCAAACCTCAATTTATGACGAGTTTTTTGAGACAATAACCATTAAAATCCGTTAGTGGTTTCTATATAATAAATTAATTGAAAACAAATATTTTTTGAAACGCATTATTCACTGCTTTCACGTTTATGTCTTGAGTCTTTGCATGCATACAAACCGAGAGAGACATGGAGCGACTCTGCTTACAGTAACTTAAAAAATTTGGTGCGTGACATTTTTTTATCAAATAACCTTAAAATTAGTGTTTTATGGTATCTTTAATAAAAGTTCATCGTACTATAATACAGGAAGTTTTTTTTTGGAGAAAAAAACACTTAAAGTCATCACCCTAGTGGACATACTTTGTTTAAGCAAGAATTTTTAGAAAACACTCCAGAGGCATTTAAACAATCATTACAAGTGCGACACACATTCCTTCATTTTTCAGGGGCCATCTCATTGATGTGAATTAAATACAATTTTCTTTTAAAAAAATTATTTTTCGTATAGAAAGCACAGATGCAGAATTCTTCATTCTCAATCCGCCATTCGAAAGACATGGCGGAACGCAAAATCGGGCCACAATGTCGAATTTCCTTACCTAATAGGAAAAAATTACTTTCAGCTCTTTCTTTATAGTTATTTTTCCTTAAATTATCCCTGTTAAGAAATTTATTACTTATGTTTGCTCTAATAAGGCATTTTAACTTTTTTTTGAGACAGCCACTCACATGTATTGCTTATGCTTTTGCCTCAGTTTCACGGAAACAGCCGAGCATGCAACATAGAGAGCGGGCATGTGGAAATTTATAGCTTTTTCCGTCAATTTCAGCGCTTTTATGCTACTTCTAGCTTTCATTAAAAGTCGCGGTGCTTCTTCGGGTTTAGAGTATGCATATGTTCCTTGCAATGGGGAACAAAATGGAATTTTATTCTGGCCGAATAAAAATGCATTAATTAAAACTCATACTTCTTATGCTCTGAACGTTACTTTACACAATGGTCCTTTTAGGTCAAAATAGGGCATACGTTTTTTTTTTAGCTTTGTGTTTTTCCTTCAGAGGCATATCGACTTAAAAGTCGAATTATCAATGCATCTCAACTTATAGGGCAGCAAGACAAAAAAACAAGTAATTTTTTTGACCTAATATCGCCCTAAAAGTCTAATGGACCTACTAGTCGAAATTAAGTCCAAAATTTAGTCCATATGCCTTAAAAACTTAACTAATTTGGAATTCAAAGTTATGGCACTATTAGGGCATTTAAGAAGGACTGTTTTACTTTTTTTCGACCTAAAATATTCTTTAACGTCACATTGACTTTTCAGCCGTGAGATAGGTTGAATTTAGGTTATTTCGACCTTGTAAAACTTACTTTTAAGTTAGGGTATTTTTAAGGCAGAAATTTGTTCAAAAATAGGTAAAACATAACCAAAATAGGTCGAATGGAGCTACCGCTGGTCATATTTCCTTACTTTGCTTGTTGGGAACTATTCAAGATTGAGAAGAAAATTTCAACCCCATTCTAAACAAGTAAGGGTGTTATAGTCAGGCGAGCCTGACAATAGAATACCCGACACAGACACACATCTTCAAATAATTTTTAATATCAGGAGTTGTTTAAGGCCATAGGGGCCCCATATACCGATATTTGTTAAATTTCTTTATGCCGCCCCTTAGCCACGCCCACTTTTCCAATTTTTCAGTATTCTAATTCTAAGTTTAATTAAAATATTTCGAAAAAGTCAGCTTTTGGGGCAGTTTTGAGATTTTTGTGACAGACCCTAGTACTGGAGGTACCCTTATTAATGAACCGATCAAGAAAATTTTTGGGCAGGATGTTTATGTCTACAAAGGAAGTATAAGTGCCAATTTTCGTTCAAGTCCCATAGGCGTTTCGTGAGTAGGAGACAATTTTCGAAAAACGCCCTTCTGCCACGCCAATTTTTCTAATTTTTGTAAATCACATTAATTGGCCTAAAATATAATCAAATACCAAATTTCATCAAAATATCTTGAAAAATTCTGGTTTTAGAGCAGTTTTTGTGATTTTCGTAACAGACCCTAGTACTGGAGGTAACCCTAAAAATTGTCCGATCGGGTCCATTCTCGAACTTGTTCTTACTCATGTCTCCGTGAGCACGCATACCAAATTTCGTCAGGATAGCTCAATTCCTTCGATAAGATAACTGTATACAGACATACAGACGAACAGACGGACAGACAGACGGACGGACATGTCTAAATCGAATCTCCTGGGGACGCTGATCATTTTTATATACATTTTATATAGTCTATCTCGACTGGTTCTGGGTGTTACACACAACCACACAAACGCAATATACCCTCGACACAGAGTGTGTCGGGTATAAAAATACAAAATTGCATACCTACTGTGGAGAACGAAAAAGAGCCGATTAATTCCGATTAAAATCGCTCACGAATTTTTTTTTCAGTTCGTTTGCTTCCGATTCCGTTCACGAACCAAAAATATTTTTCGCGATAGAAAAGCATTTCCTGTACTGCTAAATTACGAAAAGAGACATATCCTAGAAAAAAAAATGGACGCCGTCCTCCCCGAGCCACGCACAGTGGTCCGAAACACCAATCTAGATGGAAACAAGTAAGGGTGTTATAGTCAGGAAAGCCTGACAATAGAATACCCGACACAGACACACATCATCAAATAATTTTTAATATCAGGAGTTGTTTAAGGCCATAGGGGCCCCATATACCGACTTTTGTTTAATTTCTTTATGAAAACCGGCCCTTTGCCACGCCCACTTTTCAAATATGTCGGAATTCTAATCGGAGGCCTAAATATATGCGCAAATTCTAAGTGTCATTGATTTATTTGGAAAAAGTCCGATATTGGGGCAGTTTTGAGATTTTTGTGACAGACCCTAGTACTGGAGGTACCCTTAATAATGGACCAATCAAGACAATTTTTGGGCAGGATGTTTATGGCGCAAACCGACATATAAATCGACGTACCCGGCATCCCCCAGGGTCAGCAGCGGAGTACCAGGTACGTCCTCTTAAGTCTGAAATCAGACATTTTGGCGATCCTGCCAGGAGCCTGGAATAGGTTCTGGTGGACCATAATAGTTAGAAAGGGTCGAAAAGTCCGGCACGTGCACGTCGCCTTTGACCTCTGTTTTCCCTAGTGCAAATTCAAGGGCACTACAAGATCAAAGCGCGTGTCACGCATTACAACGTAACGGCGGGACAAACTCTTTCCTCCTCGACATCAATCATCTGTCTCACTCGCACGCCCGTGTGTCGTTTGGAAGTGGTTTTTGTGCACAGCCGATAGTGCAAAACAACAAACACATAGCAGCATTTGGTTTTCTCGTTCCCCTTTGAGGACGAACTGCGGTTTTTATTCCCAGCGTAAGCGGGGTATATTAGTTTTGTGCGAATCTTGTAACAGGGAGAACTAAGCTCCGGGGATATAGACATATATATATATAGAAATGATCAGGATCAAAAACTGAATCGATTTAGACATGTCCGTCTGTCCGTCCGTCCGTCCGTCTGTCCGTCCGTCCGTGGTCGGATCTCCTCCGAAACGGCTAGACCAATCAAGTCGAAATTTGACACACAGGTATATCGGGATCCGAGTATGATCCTAAGTAAAAATGGGAGAGATCCGCCTACTGCCACGCCCACAAATGAATATAATGTGTTTTCAGTAAAATGCTTGTAACTTGCGAACCACTCAACACATTCTATTGATATTTGGTGTACTGGTAAACTACAAAAAGGGACATATCCTGGAAAAAAATGGACGCCGCCCTCCGTGAGCCACGCCCACAAATAAACCCACAAATAAGGGCTTATCGTAACTTGTGAAGTAAAAGGCGTAGAAGCTTCAAATTCGCAACATAGGTTGACCAAGGCGAATGAAAGGTGTAGGAAAAAAATTTATATGGCCCGCCCACTGCCACGCCCACAAATGGAGATTTTTCGTAACTTCCGAATTAATAGGCGTATACGCTTCAAATTCGCAACATAGGTTGACCAAGGCAAATGAAAGGTGTAGGGAAAAAACTTATTTTTCCCTCCCACTGCCACGCCCACAAATAGAGAAGCAAAACATAGTGCGCTCATAATGTCGGGACGCTGGGTATTTCAAAGTCGGGCTTGACCGACTTTAGCTTTCTTACTTGTTTCTCCTTTCTTTTGTTGCTTTTCGTTTCTGGACACGCAGCGAAACCGTGTCTCGACTTTGGTTTTTTCATCGAAATTTCATACGAATTCAAGGCCAGCAGACAGCGAGCCAGGCCATCTGCATAAACGCATAGGGCATACGTGCATTGAGTTGCGTAGGTCAGTTCTAACGCTGTGCGTTGCATCGAACTTCGAACATAAAAGTTGATCGCGTATTGCCTGTTCGAGCGAACGTGGGTGAACTCAATTAGAACACACGGCCTCATACATACGATCCGTCGCTCTGCCTGCGCTCTGCCTGCACGCTGTTTTTGATTTACGTGTATCACCTCGACTTTGCGAATTGGTTAAAAAACTTGAATTTCTAACAAATCAATTGAATTTGACCTATATTTTCTTACTGGAATTTCTTAAATAATTTGGAATTTTTATACCCAGCGTAAGCGGGGTATATTAGTTTTGTGCAAATCTTGTAACAGGGAGAATTAAGCTCCGGAGATATAGAAAAATATATATAGAAATGATCAGGATCAAAAACTGAATCGATTTAGACATGTCCGTCTGTCCGTCTGTCCGTCTGACCGTCTGTCCGTCTGTCCGTCGTCCGTCCGTCCGAGGTCGGATCTCCTCCCAAACGGCCGAACCAATGAAGTCGAAATTTGGCACACATGTATATCGGTGTCCGAGTATGATCCTAAGTAAAAATGGGAGACATCCGCCCACTGCCACGCCCACAAATGAATTTATTGTGTTTTCAATAAAATGCTTGTAACTTGCGAACCACTCAACACATTCCATTGATATTTGGTGTACTGGTAAACTACGAAAAGGGACATATCCTGAAACAAAATGGACGCCGCCCTCCGTGAACCACGCCCACAAATAAGCCCACAAATAAGGGCTTATTGTAACTTGTGAAGTAAAAGGCGTAGAAGCTTCAAATTCGCAGCATAGGTTTACCAAGGCAAATGAAAGGTGTAGGAACAAAAATTTATGTAGCCCGCCCACTGCCACGCCCATAAATAGAGAATTTTCATAACTTCGGAAGTAAAAGGCGTAGAAGCTTCAAATTCGCAACATAGGTTCACCAAGGCGAATGAAAGAGGTAGGAAAATTTTTTTTATGGCCCGCCCACTGCCACGCCCACAAATGAAGATTTTTCGTAACTTCCGAAGTAAAAGGCGTAGAAGCTTCAAATTCGCAACATAGGTTCACTAAGGCGAAGGAAAAGTGTAGGAAAAAATTTATATGGCCCGCCCACTGCCACGCCCACAAATAAAGATTTTTCGTAACTTCCGAATTAATAGGCGTAGACGCTTCAAATTCGCAACATAGGTTGACCAAGGCAAACGATAGGTGTAGGAAAATTTTTTTATGGCCCGCCCACTGCAAATGAAGAGTTTTCGTAACTTCCGAAGTAAAAGGCGTAGAAGCTTCGAATTCGCAACATAGGTTCACCAAGGCGAATGAAAGGTGTACGAAAAAATTTTTTGTGGCCCGCCCACTGCCACGCCCACAAATAAAGATATTTCGTAACTTCAGAAGTAAAAGGCGTAGAAGCTTCAAATTCGCAACATAGGTTCACCAAGGCGAATGAAAGGTGTAGGAAATAATTTAATGCGGCCCGCCCACTGCCACGCCCACAAATGAAGATTTTTCGTAACTTCCGTAGTAAAAGGCGTAGAAGCTTCAAATTCGCAACATAGGTTCACCAAGGCGAATGAAAGGTGTAGGGAAATAATTTATGTTGCCCTCCCACTGCCACGCCCACAAATAAAGATTTTTCGTAACTTCCGAAGTAAAAGGCGTCGAAGCTTCAAATTCGCAACATAGGTTCACCAAGGCGAATGAAAGGTGTAGGAAAAAATTTAATGCGGCCCGCCCACTGCCACGCCCACAAATGAAGATGTTTCGTAACTTCTGAAGTAAAAGGCGTAGAAGCTTCAAATTCGCAACATAGGTACACCAAGGCGAATGAAAGGTGTAGGGAAATAATTTATGTTGCCCTCCCACTGCCACGCCCACAAATAGAGAAGAAAAACATAGTGCGCTCATAATGTCGGGACGCTGGGTATTTCAAAGTCGGGCTTGACCGACTTTAGCTTTCTTACTTGTTTAACATTGGATTGGGAGTACCAGGAGTCTTGTAGAGGTGATGCGAAGCGCAGGAATCATTGGGGATTCGCTGCCACGGTTGCATATATTTTCTCTAGTTTGTTTATTTCTTTATCATGGCTGACTTGAAGGTGCTCAGACGACATCGATCATCACCGTGCCATACGACCGGTCTCTTCCGCACCCGACAAAGCCTAGTACATCCAGACTGCCATCGATAATTTTGCGTTTGGTAAAATTAAATTCAAGCGTGGGCGAGTATATTCGTTACTTTTGCTGAAATATTATTAAATATTTTTTCGTTTTTTCACTCCGGAATCGCGTTGCTTAAGCTCTGTGTTAACGTTTCATGTTCGCTTCCAAAATGGCTTTCAATTCACAATTCAATGATGCGGTGGAGCAGCTTAAGAGCTACTGCGATGTGATTATGCGCTCGAATCCCTTGAATCAAACCGAGTCGCTCATCGAAGTTAAAATTGAGGAAACTGACTCTTGTTGGCAACGTGTTCAAGAGACTTACAGCCGCGCTCTCGCACATGACGAGTGGACTGCTGAGGTTGCCGCCAGTGCTCTTGTTACTTATAATCAGAGGTGACCACCACTACAAGGCTGTTTTCATTATGCGCATTAGTAGTGGTACAACAAAGCCATAAAATTAGAAAATCGAGAGAATAACAAAGCGACAAGCGTCATAGATCCCACCTCGACAATAGTCTGTAGCATACTGAGCTCTCAACACACTCTACTGAGGCACATGTCCTGCCTCTGCAAAGTTTGTCATAGCACTGATTTGAAAAACTGACGTGACTTCGTTTTTTTGCTCGCTTCGGTTCGGTCCCTTCACTTCTCGATAACAAGTGGCATTTTGCTTTAATTGCGACCTCGTTTTATACTTTTTCATCTCTCGCTCACAGTTTCTATACGTGTGCAAAAATGTTCTCTTTTACGCTCTTTTACCCCTGGAGCTTACCCTTTGTGCACCTCTGCTTATAATGAATGTCGCGATCTCCATGTTACTGCTCGAGCACAGGTGAAGGATATGTTACGGATGCATTCCCACACACATCACCCATTATCCAGCTCACGGGCGCCTCCCCAATATGCTGAGATGCCGCCAGAAGATATTTTTATTCGAGTGCCCCTTGTGACGTCGCGGATTTTTTCGGAGGGTACAATGAGTGGTCAGCGTTTCGTGATATGTTCACAGCCTTATAGATCAACAATCCAAGGTTGCCACCCGTACAAAAGCTCTACTATCTGCATTACAAAACGACAGGCGCCGCACCTGCGATTGTTAAAGGATATCCATTATGCGGCTCGAATTTTATCCATGCCTGGGAGGCTCTCAAGACGCGATACGAGAACAAGTGCATTTTAATCGATCATCAATTAAAAACCTTGTTCGATCTGCCGCCTATTGAAAACGAAACCAGCGAGGGAATTTTGAAAATACAAACGCAGTCAACGGTTGTGTCACCCTGATGAAAAGTCAAGGAGATGTCGATTTTTTTGATGCCATGCTCGTCCATATTTGCTCCAGCCGCCTGCCAGCCTCTACGATCGCACATTGGGAGCAGTCGCTTTCATCGCATCGAGAGCTGCCGACTTGGAAACAGATGAACGAGTTTCTCAGCAATCGTTATGAAGTCGTCGAACGCCTTTCGAGCTTCACGGAAGTAAAAGCGCCGGTTCTATCAGCAAACCAGCCAGCTTCATCGACCAACGCGTTCCACACACAAGAGCAAATACCAGGATCGTGTTCCTTGTGAAATGGAAATCACCCTCTACGCCAATGCTCTCAATTTTTGAAGATGCCAGTCGCGGAACGTTTTCAAATAATCACAGAACCAAAGCGTTGCTTCAATTGTCTCGCTTCTGGATACGGTTCCACACACACAAAGAAAACTAAATTGAAAGTTCATCTATAGCAGAAACCTAACGACCCCTAGACGAGCTAACCAAGAGCAACATCATGTATGCAGAGTGAATTGCTATGGATGAGCGCCTCAGCTTCAGACTCAAGTACAAGTAGAGGTAGTAGTTCCGTTACAGAGAAAATGGCGAAATAATTAAAACTCCAAAAAGAAAGCATGAAATTGGAGTTAAAATCAAAAACAAAACCAAAATATTAATTGAATTAATAAACAAAATAAAAAACTTTAATTTTTTCTTACCCCCCTATTATGAATTCATACGATACACGATAAACGCTTGCATTCTGTTATGCCATATTACGAATTGAAATTTATCGTATTATATCTGACAGTTAGCGTTTATCGTATATCGTTAATATATGGTATTGCGATACGATACGTACCGTATCAGCTGTTCAATTTTAAACGCATGCAAGCGGATGAAAAATTGTGTACGATACGCAGAAAAATATTGAAATTGTAAAATTTTTTACTCTTTGAACTGGCGTATGCAGGGTTAAAGAAATCTTAAATTTTTATGACCCGCAGCGAAGAAAAAAGAAAAAAAAGAAATTGAAAAGAATAGAAGTGCTTTGTCGTTTACATAGCTATAATAATGAACCGTTTCTCTAATATCACGCCACTCTTGTTTTCTACAAATCATCTTCTTAAACTCTCTTGTATACCTCATTGCCTAAATACAAATAACCTTTTTCTGAACAAGACTTTATTGCCTTACTCCAATATGTAGCTGAATTGTGAGAAGAGCTTTTAGTGAGAAGGGTTTAAAAGGGAACGCGAACTACGATTAGCGAGTGAGTCGTCAGTTGAGTTTTGGCTTTGATACTAAAGCTATACAAATTATATATTTGTGGGAAAAAAATCGAAGTCTTTAATAAAAGTGAAACCAAAAAAATTTAGTTTCTTCAAATTTTGAAATTCAAATCAAAATTAAATTTACAAAAAAAAAAAGATCAGGACTCCCTCTCCTGTACATCGTCTCACAATTAAAATTTGGTTTGGAAACCCAAAATTTCCCATAAAAGCGGATTTCTATTAAACTGTAAGTAGTACGCCATGTGCTCCCACAATGTGCTTACGACCTTCTTATTAGGTATTCTTGAATCGGTTGACATCAGCTCTCGGGAATTGGTTTCCAGCGTATATCCGAGATTTTTATTTGACTGGGCTCCACGTGTACCACCCAGGTCAAACATTTTTGTGAAAAAAGAAACCCCCCCAAATCGTTCGTATTGTTGCATATAACGTGCTGACCATGTGTTTTTGGATGTGACGTCTTTTCCTTGCGCGCACAACTCCTTCGAACTTAGAGGAATCTTTTAAATTGCATCCCAGAGTCAATCCTCCTAAACGAGCAACGGACGGATAAGTGTAATCACCCGAAATTTTCTTTAGTGTGTCTGCAAACTAAGATTTACGCCGTTATTTGGACCCTAAAGTGTGGTAGAGCCGTTGACTCTGGATGAATCAGATTCCTACTCAAGAGCATTGGAGCTATTTATTTAAAATCCCTGATTTATGTATTAATTAATTGCTAAGTGTGAAAATCATCGGCAGGTAACGTGGTCGTTTCATTTATTTTCGAAATTTATTTTGACATCTCCACAAGTCAATATACTTATTTCACTTTAAATTTAACATAGCCATTCGGATGCACAAACATTTAATTCTCAGCCGGAGATATCTGAACATCAGTTCGTCGCTGCAGCAACTCATACAGAAGGCCTTCGAAGAGAGTCGCAACGAAAACGAACAACTCCACGTGAGGAAGAATGTATGTAAGTTTGTTGAGAAGTATTTTTACTTGTGGAACCTATTAAATATTTTTTTTGAATGAATAATAAAATCCACAAGAAGAATAGAAAATAATAAGAAAAAAAAAAAAAAAATTAACAAAAGAATAGGAATTTCGTATCGCGCTGTCCTTTTCGCTCGATGGATGAGATTATGAAAGAATTAGGTTGTTTGTTTTGAGTACGCCTTCTCTTCTGGTTTGGCAGAAGTTTTTCTTTTAAAATTATTACAAACTCACTTTATCTGACGATGATCATATGTTGATTTTTTTGTGTCTATTAAATATATTCGTTTCTCCTACGTTACGACAATCGAATCTTAGTGTTATGATACTCTATAGTATAACAAAACAAAAAATTTTTTTGATTAGAAATTAAATGATAATTATGATATGTGAATAAACTTACTTTATTGGTCTGAAATTTGGAAATGCTTTAGTGTGTGTATGGTCTTGGGAATTCTAATTTACAACTAAAGGATTCAATAAGGAAGGGAGGGTAAGGCGTAGCACGTAATCTAGAAAGCTACCGGAAGTAGGTATCACGTTGGCCATGCGAGCTAGTAGAAGTTCAAAATATTAATTAGTAGTATCTGGAGTCAGGTTTAGAGGATTTTTGAAATAGTAAGCCGTGTGCAAGAATTTTTTGTTGATCTATGGAGCTGAGTAAATTTATGATGCAATGTCGTCAGATCCGAGCCCACAGACTGAAGCAGCCGGTACTGCCAGTGCACACGGGGCGATATATGCATTATCTCTTAAGGGACAACATCTTCTTTTCTGTCAGGTTCATAGCACATAACATCTTTACAAACAAATTTTAATAAAAAACAAGTAAAACAGTTTACATCGGCTAAGCCAATTGCACACATATCTTTTCCTCAGCCTAAAATATGTTAAAACATTAACTTTACAAAAAAGTCCTGCCGTTTTCGTTGTTCTAGCTTGGATATCTATTTATACCTTATATATACTTCGATTTAGCTTCTAAAACTCGAGATTATTATTAAGCACAAAATTTTCGCGGATGGTGGGCATGGTCAATTTTTAACCGTTGGAGGACATTTTTTCTAGCTGTGAAATACTCAATTCAAAATAGTGAAAATCAAATTTTTGCGAATTTCGCGAATGGTGGTCATGGTCAAACTTTACCCGTCAGAGGACATTTTTTCTAGCTGCGAAATACTCAATTGAAAAAAGTGAAGCATCCCTTAATTGCCTTCTTGCGACTGCCCCAATGCGGGTCTCATTTTCATTTGGAGTTATTAAAAAGGCAATCGATGTTGAGGTAAACATTTGGATTTTAATTTTTATTTTTGAAATTCAACTGACACCTCTTTTGAAAATATGTGTTATAATTTGACAATAACAGCTGTTTTAAAAAAAAAGTAAACATACATCACTGACACTAACACAATTGCAAATCTATCGGGCGTGTAAAAACGATAATATCAAAACTGATTTCATACGATACGCTTCCAAGCGTTTATCGTCTATCGTATAGAAATTCATAATAGGGGGGTTAAACATCAAAACTAAACCCGAATTATCGTCGCGCAAACCGACATATAAATCGACGTATCTGGCATCCCGCAGGGTCAGCAGCGGAGTACCAGGTACGTCCTCTTTAGCCTGAAATCAGACAGGAAGTATAAGTGGCAATTTTTGTTGAAGTCCCATAGGCGTTTCGGGAGTGGGAGACAATTTTCGAAAAACGCCCTTCTGCCACGCCCATTTTTCTAATATCTGTAAATCACATTAATTGGCCTAAAATATGTTCAAATGCCAAATTTCATCAAAATATCTTGAAAAACATCGGTTTTAGAGCAGTTTTTGTGATTTTCATAACAGACCCTAGTACTGGAGGTACCCCTAAAAACAGTCCGATCTGGTCCATTCTCTAACTTGTTCTTACTCATGTCCCCGTGAGCACGCATACAAAATTTCGTGGTGTTACACACAACCACACAAACGCAATATACCCTCGTGTGTCGGGTATAAAAAGTCATAACTTGCTTTTTCGAAGGCGTATCAAGATGAAAGTTTGGATGCGTAAATTTGATTACTATACAGACTTCCACAACCAAAATGGGTGGAATCGGCCAAACGGGAGTCACGTAATTGTACTTACAAATACTCATACTTTTTATTTTATATAATGTTATGATTTATTTAGCAATATGATATGTATAATGCTACTACATATAAGGGAAGGGAATAAGAGTGTTAGCAGAAATCGACAATTAATCTTAGTCTGTTTCATTTTCGGAATCGGCTTGCGGCCCGGAAACGAAAGCAGCAGACACATCCGAAAGCAATGATAGAACGTCTTCAGAAAAAGGCTCTAAATTCCGATCACGAAGAGAAGGCTTTGTTGATGAAGATGATATTAGAGGATCCGACGACAAAAGGGGATAGTGAAAGAGATCATACATTGTTTTCTGTGGGGACATTTTACGTGTGTGATGCTCTCGTATATTCCTTAAATCTTTGTTTCGATACTCAAGGGCTTCTTCGGACAACATTCCAATGGGTAATACGGCATATTGGATAATATCCGCACCATGCAATAAAATTTTGTTAACACTTGATGGCATGTAATACCACGAGTACATTTGCATGTATAACTAAGCTGTATCCATCGCATAATTTCGAAATGCTTCCACATTAATAGCAAAGCCGCAGGACATAGTGGTTAAAATCACTCCAAACCTCTTAATCAAATTTTCATCGACACCAGTTATTTCTAAAGCTAGAGTTCGTCTTTGGAAAAATTTTCTAGCCGTGTTGCCGTCATTCGTTGGCCCTACATTAAAATGATGATCTATCACGACACCTCTCTTTTTTGATGAATAATCTTTAATTTGAAAACTTAAGAAAGTAATTTTATTAATATTGGGGAATTAAAAATTGTTCAAATATACATATATAATATTTGTATATTTAAAGTTTAGTGTATTATATGATATATATATGATATTCTAATGATATTCCTATTATTAGTTACTATTTCTATTGGCTATTTGTATCCTAATGTCATGACATTTAAAGAAATTATGTAATATAATATATTTCATAGTTAATAGAAGAGTTTTGTGCTCATTATACCCAGCGTATGCAAGAAATACTGGTTTTGTGCAAATCTTGTAACAGCCAGAACTAAGCTCCGTAGATATAGACATGTACATATATTCTTGATCAGGATCAAAAACTGAATCGATTTAGACATGTTCGTCTGTCCGTCCGTCCGTGGTCGGATCTCCTCCGAAACGGCTGGACCAATCAAGTCGAAATTTGGTACACATATATATCTGAGTATGATCTTTAGTAAAAATGGGAGACATCCGCCAACTGCCACGCCCACAAATAAATATAATGTGTTTTCAGTAAAATGCTTATAACTTGCGAACCACTCAACACTTATTGATATTTGGTGTGCTGGTAAACTACGAAAAATGACATATCCTGGCCCTCGAGCCACGCCCACAAATAAGCCTACAATTAAGGGCTTATCGTAACTTGTGAAGTGAAAGTCGTAGAAGCTTCAAATTCGCAACACAGGTTGACCAAGGCGAAAGAAAGGAGTAGAAAAAAATTTATGTGGTCCGCCCACTGCCACGCCCACAAATGAAGAGTTTTAAGGCGTTGAAGCTTCAAATTCGTAACATAGGTTGAACAATGCAAATGAAATGTGTAGGAAAAAAATGTATGTGGCCCGCCCACCACTGCCACGCTCACAAATGGAGATTTTTCGTAACTTCCGAAGTAAAAGGCGTAGAAGCTTAAAATTCGCAACATTCGTTGACCAAGGCGAATGAAAGGTGTAGCAAAAAAAATTTATATATCCCGCCCACAACCACGCCCACAAATGGAGATTTTTTGTAACATAGTGCGCCAATAATGTCGGGACGCTGGGTATTTGAAGGTCGGGCTTAACCGACTTTAGCTTTCTTGCTTTTTTTTTGTTTTGTGTTGAATTACAAACGAATTCCAATAGTTGGAAAACAGTTTTTCCAAGACTTTTATTCTTCCAATTGCTAAAGGCTTTAAGGCTGCGCAGTAGAGCTCACAAATGAATGCATATTAATGCGGTGAATGATTTTTGGAAACATTTTCCTAAATGTTTTATTTGCTTACGTAATATTGATTATGCAATTAATAACTTTCTGTAAAATGTGTCAGACTTTTTAAAGGCAATGGAAAAAAAAATTGTGGGAGAAAAAGAGGGCGGTAAAAAGCAGAAGCGGTTAAGATTCCTGTGCAAAACAAAAGCGGGCCGCTTGTAAGCCTAATGGCTCAGTTTCTCTTGATTGAACGTAACTTATTTTTAATTATTTTATCAGCTGACTTGATTTGTAAAGTACATTTTGCATTGGAGCAGTTACTGAAAACATAATTTATTTTTATTAATTTTTTTTTATCAAACTTTTCATGTTAATTGAATCTTTCCTTGGCAGGAATCAACAATAAGTCGACAAATTTTAATTTTGAATAATATAGTTACTTGTACAGGGATACTATATACAGCAGCTTTTGGTAACGATATGCCTCATTTCAAGAAACTAGGCTGCTGGTGATTTTGTGTCACTCGGAGGGAGCTCAGAGTGAGGTCCGTGAAGCTGCAGCCCCCTTTTCGGCAAATTCAGGCATTTTTATCTGAGAATTACGTGCTTTTTATGTGCTATTTATGTGCCGACTTAAACATTTTTGTGCTCGTCCTTGTCAGATTTTAAGGACGAAATTAATTTGTATGAAAAGGGGGTTGTAGCTTCACTCCGCAAAAATTGCCACTACACGAATTTTTAGAAAAATGGTTTGTGGGTGGGAATTAAGTCCTATTTATGTGCTCTAATTCTATGGATAAAAAAAATTTTTATTTCAAAAATTTAAGGATTAAATCGACGAAAATTGATTTGAGCAAGTACGTTTTACCAAAAAATACGGAGTAAAAAAGGTTTTTTTTTATCAGAATTTAACTTTTTTAGTAATATATTTGCATTTTATTCTTTAAAAAAAAAAACAAACAAAAATTTTTTAAGAGGTTAAAAATTTTTTATCATTCAACAAGGTTCGAACCTATACACAAGAGTCAATGTAAGCTAGCTAGAACACGCGGATCCGTTAACAGACCGATCGATTTAACAGAGGGAGAACTCGTGCTGTAACAGGGAATTAACATTGAAATGTTACAGAATCTGAGAGAAAAAGTGCTTTCCTCATTATGTCTGCAGCATTTATAGCGGATATGATTTTTTATTTGTGGATATATTTTTTTTAATTTAATAGAATAGATAAAAAATTTTTTTCTAAAGAGCACTACTAGAATTGTGGCAACGAAACGGTTAGGGAAAGGCCTATGCATTTTCATTAGAGATGTTTGGTAACTGAGGGCTGTGCATATGAAAACCTTTGTTTGTATGTTTGTTAACCCTTAAGGGTTTGTTTGTATGAAAGCCTGAGTATGCTTATGTGTTAAAGAATCGAGTGGGACCAAATTCTAAGTATTCTGGTTGGAATGAATAAGCGGGAAACCGAAAACAAGACCCACGAGGAAATCACATGAGTAATGACATGCAATCGAATTTTTCCTATTTTTAGAAATAAGACTGTTCAAATTAGTTTTTAAAATTACGTGTTTTCGATTAATGAAAATGCTGTTGAAAGATTTCAAGTATAGAAACTTCGGAAATTAAAACTTTAGTTTTGTTCGTATTTTCGTGCATAATTTCGTTTAAAGCACGCGTATTTTCGTACCGTAGCGTATTTTCATTTCACAGTTTTCTGTATGACAAGACTCCTTGATTTATTCGTGATATCAGTCGAAAATACGAAAACGTCGAAAACACGTATTTTCGGCCAAAGAGAGAACACGCTGTAAGAAGAAATTAAGTAGTTTTTTTTTATACGTGACACACTCTGTTTGGGAAGTATTATATATTGCATATGTAAATGAAATTTAGAGTTTTTGCTTTTATTTCAGCTTCCGCTTCAGCATATGGGGCCCCTAGTCCTGGTCTTCGGGCATGCTTTCCCAGCAAACATTTAGACGATGTTGTAGCGATGTTTTCGCGACTCTTTTATATTTACATATGGCTTTAACGACATTACGCAAGCAATCCTCAATATATCACATATTCATCTTCCAGACAAGCATTTCCAATGTCTCTCTTGGAAGAGGCTTACACGATTTTTTTCACAACTTAATATAAAAAAGCCGTGTATCCGTCTTCTGGAAAAGAATTTTCTATTGAAAAATAAAACAAAATGCAATTTAAACTTTAAAGCAGGGGTGTCACGGATGTGGATTTTTTGACATCTGCGGATTCGGCAACTCCGGGAGCATATAATATGCATAGTGAGATCCCTGGGCTCGACACATTTTCGATATTTGATGCAAATTTAATTTAAATAAATATTTGAGACTAATTGTATTATATTTTCCAATAAGCTTTTACTTTTACTTTCAACTCCTCAGGTTTCTTAATTTCTATATACAAACGCAGCAGACAAAAATGACGGTGTTTCAAGAATTGAAACTCTTAAGTCTTTCCAAAGGCGATGATGTGTCACAATCAGGAAGTGAGGAAATATGGCCATATTCGCCAATTTTTTTAACATATTCTTTTTCTTCTCCTCTCAGATCACCGCGGTGTATACTATTTTTTCAAATATACTCTATATATACTCTATATATACTCTATATATACTCTATATATACTCTATATATACTCTATATATACTCTATATATACTCTATATATACTCTATATATACTCTATATATACTCTATATATACTCTATATATACTCTATATATACTCTATATATACTCTATATATACTCTATTTTCAAATGAAATAATTATGGACGTTTGATACATTTCAGCCAGCCAGCTCTCTTTGCCCAAATGAAGTTTTCATGCGGACCAGGGTCATACACTGCTTTACTTAATGAATAAAACATGCATTTTGAAGTACTGAACATAGCGGCCATCTCCTAACAAAATTCATTAGAAGTAAGGGTTGGTAATGCGAATAGTCGCAGTATGAATTTTTACCACTTCGGAAGTACTGCAGAAGTAGTGATATTTTGGGCTGGGTACCTTTAATCTGAAAATCTACTTATCGGATAGTGGGACTTTAAGGAAATATGTAAGTTGGGTAGGCAGACCGATTTAAATTGAATCCTATTGAAAACCTAACTGAATTTGCACAAAAACGCATAAAATTTCGCACTAACATATATATATAAATATCAAAAGTTGCAAATTTAAAAAAATAGTTTTCGTTTGGTTAATATTAAAAGTTGGTCACGTCCGGGATCGTAAGTAATAAATATTATGTTGAAGCGTTTTTATAATTGAAATAAAAAAATTTATGCAGATGGAAAAATATCATTCTGTAAAGGGCAAATCCAACAAACAACGGTGGATGGAAGAGTTAAAAAAAGATGAAGAAAAGTGGAAGCAAAACAATAAAAGGACGCTGAAAGAAAGCGAGAGTACCGAAAGCGATTGACAGCGTTAAAGAAAAAAGACGAAAAATTATTACAGGATGAAAGGCAATAAGATCGAAAGCGTCAAAAGAAATGTCGAGAAGAAAAGAGAAAGGCATTGGAAATGAATCTAAGAAGTGCGCCGTACACCTGTGAGCAAATATTATATTAGGAAAAGCGGTACGAAAGGTTAAAAAAGCACTGCCAAGAGATTTGGATAAAAAGTTAGCAGTTCTTGAAGTTTTGAACAAAAAGTATCCACAGCCCCAAAAAACCGCTAGCAGCGAAGATTTTTCGGAATCTCGGGAGCGTGTAAAAATTATTCAAAATTTTTTTGTTCGGGATGAAAAAAGCGTTCAAGCGTCTGGAAAGAAAGAGACAGTCATATTTGAAGGCCAGATAGTTGCCAAGTGCTATATGCTTATAACTGTTTCTGAAGCGTTCGAGCTGTTCAAAAGCGAGAATACATTGGAAGGTGTAACCAAGTCGTTTTTT
Source organism: Chlorops oryzae (assembly GCA_020466095.1). Classification (NCBI taxonomy): domain Eukaryota; kingdom Metazoa; phylum Arthropoda; class Insecta; order Diptera; family Chloropidae; genus Chlorops; species Chlorops oryzae. Next base: position 115,420,047 of record CM035806.1, read on the forward strand.
TTTTTTGCAAACAGACCTAGTTACGTTCAATTGATTGACACAATATGTGCGTATGTAAATACCACGCTAATTTCGGATTTTTGTTGGAAGGCTGTGCAAAGGTTATACCAACACTCCCACACAAATTTGAAAGTTTTTATACCCAGCGTAAGCGGGGTATATTAGTTTTGTGCAAATCTTGTAACAGGGAGAATTAAGCTCCGGAGATATAGAAAAATATATATAGAAATGATCAGGATCAAAAACTGAATCGATTTAGACATGTCCGTCTGTCCTTCTGTCCGTCTGACCGTCTGTCCGTCCGTCCGTGGTCGGATCTCCTCCGAAACGGCTGAACCAATGAAGTCAAAATTTGGCACACATGTATATCGGGGTCCGAGTATGATCCTAAGTAAAAATGGGAGACATCCGCCCACTGCTACGCCCACAAATGAATTTATTGTGTTTTCAATAAAATGCTTGTAACTTGCGAACCACTCAACACATTGCATTGATATTTGGTGTGCTGGTAAACTACGAAAAGGGACATATCTTGGCAAAAAACGGACGCCGCCCTCCTCGAACCACGCCCACAAATAAGCCCAAAAATAAGGGCTTATCGTAACTTGTGAAGTAAAAGGCGTAGAAGCTTCAAATTCGCAGCATAGGTTGTCCAAGGCAAATGAAAGGTGTAGGAACAAAAATTTATGTAGCCCGCCCACTGCCACGCCCACAAATAAAGATTTTTCGTAACTTCCGAAGTAAAAGGCGTAGAAGCTTCAAATTCGCAACATAGGTTCACCAAGGCGAATGAAAGGTGTCGGAAAATTTTTTTTATGGCCTGCCCACTGCTACGCCCACAAATGAAGATTTTTCGTAACTTACGAAGTAAAAGGCGTAGAAGCTTCAAATTCGCAACATAGGTTCACCAAGGCGAATGAAAGGTGTAGGAAAAAAATTTATGCGGCCCGCCCACTGCCACGCCCACAAATGAAGATTTTTCGTAACTTCCGAAGTAAAAGGCGTAGAAGCTTCAAATTCGCAACATAGGTTCACCAAGGCGAATGAAAGGTGTAGGGAAATAATTTATGTTGCCCTCCCACTGCCACGCACACAAATAAAGATTTTTCGTAACTTCCGAAGTAAAAGGCGTCGAAGCTTTAAATTCGCAACATAGGTTCACCAAGGCGAATGAAAGGTGTAGGAAAAAATTTTATAAGGCCCGCCCACTGCCACGCCCACAAATGAATATTTTTCGTAACTTCCGAAGTTAAAGGCGTAGAAGCTTCAAATTCGCAACATAGGTTCACCAAGGCGAATGAAAGGTGTAGGGAAATAATTTATGTTGCCCTCCCACTGCCCCGCCCACAATAGAGAACCAAAACATAGTGCGCTCATAATGTCGGGACGCTGGGTATTTCAAAGTCGGGCTTGACCGACTTTAGCTTTCTTACTTGTTTGAAATTCGTGTGTTGCGATGTGTCTGATGAAAGCTGTATGTCCAACGAATGTGAAAGCTGTGTGTCTGCTATCAAACATGATATAGTTCCCATACAGTTTCTTTCTAAGCTGGAGGAAAACGTGAAATGCAAACATTGGAGAAAAGTTGACTACCGGATACTATTGACTTACACAATAGCGGCACTGGCTGATTTGATTCATGAGCTAGAAGTCCAACTTCCGTGTTTTAAATTGCACTTTTCTATCAAGCGATCTCAGCAGAAATATTTCGAGCGCAAAAAAGCAAATGTTATGCCGGATGAACTAATATTGCAAATTGATTTTGCGGAAAATTATCGACTGATCTGCCAAAACGAAGTACAAAACGCGCATTTCAGTTACAACCAAGCAACAATTTTTACTTGTGTGGCATGGCTTCATGGCAAAACAGAATCCTTTGCCATAATAAATGACAGTCTTAGCTACAACAAGTTTAACGCTTTTTATAATTTATAACGATGTATTAATCGAAATCGATCTTAACTGTACGAACTACACGTAACTACACTCAAAATAAAATTGCGTAAATAGAACGAAAACTTGCGTACATTGTACGAAATTTTTTGTAGTTTTGAGCCACGAAACGCTTCGTACATTGAACGAAACAGTTTTCGTACATAGTACGAAAATATGAGAGTTGAGAAAATTTGTATATTGTACGAATACATTCGTAGTATTTACCAAGGAGTTTCGTACATACAAAAAAAAAATTGTTTTTCGGTTTACGAAGTTTTCGTACAAAATATGAACGTATTCGTATTTGTTAGGAAAGCAATTTCGTTGTATTTACGATTATTTTGTTAAATGCACGAATGCTTGCAAACGTTCTACACTGTACAAAAAGATTGAGTTTATACAATTTTTTATTTTTTATTCGTAGTGTAATTATAATATATACTTGATTTATTGTACAAAGAACTTTTATACTGTACAGGAATTTAAATTTTTCTTATATTAAGTTCAAACGTTGCTTGAACTGGGTTCCTTGGCCGCTGTGGAATAAAACAAAAGTTTTGATAAAAAAATGTAAATTTAAATGTCAGTGAAAAACCTGAGGCTTACATTTAATTTGGTTGAGCAATACATCCATTCTTGGTCTGGGTTTCGCAATGATCTGTAAATGATGGAAACACTTATTTATGCATTCCCACATGGCATCGCATGGCTCTGGGTAAGAAATATTGAAGAGATGATATGCTTTAAAGCATGTATCCATCGCTTTTCCAAAACTGAAAAATTTATATTTTATGTTGTCGAAATCCACCATAAAGGACTGTTATTAAAAATGCACACTTAATATTTTTCTTATTAATGCTTTTTGCATGCGTTGTTGTCAACGGCTCACTTTCAACTGACTAATTTTATAAGAGTCAAGATGATGAAATAATAAACTACAAATGATTTCGTATATCTTACGAAATCATTCGTGCATTATACAAATGCAAAAATTGACTTGCCTACATTCGTGATATTTACGAAACGGTTTCGTACATTGTACAGATAGCTTTCGTAGTTTTCAAAAGCATTTGTATATAGAACAAACGCATTCGTAATATGTACGAAAGGATTTGTAAGCAAAGCGCGCTAGCGAGTTACGAAATTTTTTCGTAAAATGAACTAAAGCTTTCGTTCAATGAACGAAAAAATTGCCCTAATTTACCTTACGAAAGTGATTTCGTTGAATTTACGAATGATTCGTAGAAACAGAGTTTTATGGAATTTTTGGTCATGAAAATTTCGTCTTATGAACGAAAATTTCGTACATTAAACGAAAATCTTTCGTAAACCAAACTACGAAAATTTTTCGTAGTGTTTTTACTAAATTTTATTTTCTGTGTACTTATTGTAAAACGGCTATCAGCAACTGTTAGCAACTATATCTTAGTATTAAAATGCACTGCTTATATACTAATTATTCTTAACCTAGGTCTGCGCTCTGCAGACGCTGGTGTGTTCTTCGGGAACGGTGTCATGGGCCTGCTGACGCATGCTGACCTGTGCAGATGTACTTCCGGGTGTCTTGGTCGTTTTGTGCCATGACCAATATCCGATTCAGCATATTCGGTGATTCTGCGTCAGTCACCTATGACGCAACGTTGTACTTGGCATGCTTGTACGGTGGTGCGAAATGCCAGCTTGCGGTTTTGGCCGTCTGCCGTCGCTAGCGGTATTGCGTAAGCTACAAGATGAGCTGCTCTGCTGTTTGACTCATAACAAATGGCTTTTGTACTAAAATTTTATTATAACATAAAAGAGTGCTGCCAACAATATAAGTTCGAATATTAACCAAAAAGGGATACAAATTGTATTCAGAATATTATCTATATTCACTCAAGATCGTGTTCTTGCAAAAATGTTCGCACAGGAGTTTTCTTTCTGTATTTTTCCTGGGCATAAGTCGGCCTACCTTGGGCAAACGAAGGGCGTACTTTTCGTTTAAAAATTCGCCGGTTAGCGTTGGCAGCTTCACACCGAAAGTTTAGTTTTTGCTATAACTTTTGAACCTAGGGTGGGCAAACGAAAATTTTTCCTGGGCATAAGTGGGCCTACCTTGGGCAAACGAATGACGTACCATTCGTTTAAAAATTCGCCGTTAGCGTTGCCAACTTCACACCGAAAATTTTGTTTTTGTTATAACTTTTAAACCTAGGGTGGGCAAACCAAAATTTTTCCTGGGCATAAGTGGGCCTACCTTGGGCAAACGAATGACATACCTTTCGTTTAAAAATTCGCCGTTGTCCATGCCAACTTCACAGGGCTGAAAAACTTCGATTTTAGAGCAGTTTTTGTGATTTTCGTAACAGACCCTAGTACTGGAGGTACCAAATACCAAATTTTGTCAAGATAGCTCAACTCCTTCGATAAGATAACTGTATACAGATAGACAGACGCACAGACAGACGGACGGACGTGTCTAAATCGAATCTCCTGGTGACGCTGATCATTTCTATATATATTTTGTATGGTCTATCTCGACTGGTTCTGGGTGTTACACACAACCAAACAAACGCAATATAACCTCGACACAGAGTGTGTCGGGTATAAGAACAATATGTTATGAGCGACAAATTTCTTTTTTACACGATTAATTAGCGGTAAATTAGCGGCTAATTATAAGTGAGTGATAAAAAAAAAATTTAAATTGTTTCGTATTTGTGCACCGCTAATTTTAAATGAACTAAGCGAAACATCGCGTAGAAAAAAAAAACTATATAAGCAATAAATTTCTTTTTTCCACGATTAATTAGCGGTAAATAAGCGGCTTATTATAAGAGAGTTATAAAAAAAAAATTAAAATTGTTTCGTATTTGTGCACCGCTAATTTTAAATGAACTAAGTGAAACATCGCGTAAAAAAAAAAACTATATAAGCGATAAATTTATTTTTTCCACGATTAATTAGCGGTAAATTAGCGGCTAGTTATAAAAGAGTTATAAAAAATATATTAAAATTTTTTCGTATTTGTGCACCGCTAAGTTTAAATAAACTGGGCGAAACATCGCGTTGAAAAAAAAAACTATATGAGCGATAAATTTATTTTTCCCACGATTAATTAGCGGTAAATAAGCGGCTAATTACACTAGTTTACAGCCATTTTGTACAGGAAACACCACTCTACTTTTCTTATAGATTTTGGGTCCCTGAATCCGAAAACCTCATCGAAAATTTTTTGAATGGATAGGTTTTTGAGATATGACCATTTGAAATTTTGGCTCTTTTTTTTCAAAAGTACTTTCATTTGATGGATCATATCTCGAGATAGAAACAAACTACCTAGTTAAATGATGTACTAACTTAAAGAATATAAAATTTTAAATCAAAATATGTCCCTTTTTTATGATATTATGGTACAGTGTCAATGTAACATAAGCCAAAAGTTCAAAAAAATATTTTTTTCTATTCAAAATTAAGAAAAAAATATCATGTTTAAATTTAAAAAAAATACAAATCCTAAGACCGTATTTTTTTTTGAAAAACCACACGTATAAAATGAACCTTTGTGAAGAAAACGTGATACCAACGAATAAAATCTATGGGTTAATATTGAAGTTATGACCATTTATGTGCAACTTTCAAAGTGCTTATATCGTTTACACCAAAGAGTATGCTTTAACATTTTGAAAATTATGAAAGTCCTTTATTAATTTTACTCAATAAAGTATGCCTTACATTTTTTAGCTATCAAAATCAATGAAGCAAATGAAAATTAGAAATAGTTTGATGTTTTCTTCTGTCTTTTGTTCTCTTCGGTATTTGATTCGCGTATAAGAAACCAAATATAATCTCCCATCATTCTTTCGTTCCAAAATCCCTGGTAGCGTCTTTCGATAGTCTTCATTTCTTGATGGAATCTTTCACCGTGCTCGTCACTGACATCACCAAGGTTCTCAGGAAAAAAGTCCAAGTGGGAGTGTAAAAAATGGATCTTTAGAGACATATTAACTCTTGTTAAAAGTTCGGGATAATAAGGTACATGAGACGGAGGAATAAATAAAATGGAGTCCAAAAATGAAGTATTTACCCATTTTTGCATAATTCTCTAACAAATTCGTTACAATAGCCTTAAAATTCGGGCTTTTATGGTTTCCAAGAAAATTAGAAACGACTAATTTAAAAGAATTCCAAGCCGCGAGTTCATTTGGAGACAAATATGTATGAAAAATGTTGTCTTCAAGCAATTTCTTTATTTGTGGACCATCAAAAACCCCTTCCTTAATTTTTGCCTCAGACACAGAAAAACTGGCTACGAAAAATTCCAATTAATGGTGATTGTTAAACTCGATTCATTGGCATTTTAATTGTCACAATTAAAAATTTCAAACAAATCACCAATTTCGGCAAAATTTTGTAATATGAATTATTAAACAAAGTTTTGTTTGACTGATTTGTCATATCAATCACCAAAAGTATTCACACTTAACAAAACTTTGTTTGATTGTTTTGTTGTACCAATTAATGAAAATATTCACACTCAACAAACATTTTCAATTAAGGATTTGTTCTATCAACAACCAAAAGTATTCATCCTCAACAAAACCTTGATTGCTTGTTTTGTTATATCAATTAATGAAAGTATTAGTGCATATAAATATTTTTCTAAAGTTCTCATTAGCTTTATGCGGACGTACGTACAAGAATAGACAAAATAATCAAAAGCTGACATATGTTCATTAATCATGATGTTATAATTTATAATTATCGTCCGTAAACTGACTTTACAGACTCCAATTTTTATTATGGAATATGTAGATGAGGCAGTTTTTCCTTTTTTATTTATTTAAAATTTTTAGTTGATTTTTAATACCTTTGATTGTTGATATTACAAATCAATAGTTGAAAATGTTTGTTGAATGCGAATACTTTTGGTTGTTGATACAACAAATCGTTGATTGAAAATGTTTGTTGAATGCGAATACTTTTGGTTGTTGATACAACAAATCGTTGATTGAATATATTTGTTGAGTGTGAATACTTTCATTAATTGTCCCAACCAAACGATTTGTTTAATATAACAAAAAGTGTGATAGGCTGAGTTTTAACAACGAAATTGTTATATTGATAAAAAAATTGGTTGTATTTACGCACAAAAGTTTTTCTGTCGACAAACGCTTAAACAGATTGTTCATTGATAGTAGCAAGGAGAGTTTAAAAGCAGTGATTTTACACAATGGAAACCAGAAACCATCGATACCCATTGCACATGCTGTAAACGCTAAAGAATCTTACGAAATTATGGTCGAATTGCTTGAATGTATAAAGTACAAAGAGCACAATTGGAAAGTGTGCTGTGACCTAAAAGTAGTAGGTATATTATGCGGAATGCAAGGTGGTTATACGAAGTTTTGCTGCTTTCTATGCCTCTGGGATAGTCGCGATCGCATACATCCAGGCGCGCAGCCAGGGGGGGCTTTTGGGGGTTCAAACCCCCCCAAATTAAGGAAAAAATACACGACACAGCTTACATTTCTACATCGCCGTCCTACAAACTCTTTTATTAAGTTTTATGATGCAATAATTTTAGTTCTTGACCGAATTTCCTCTTGGAATGATCAAAATGTGTCAAGTCAGTCTAATTTATTAAAATGTGCCTTACAAAAAGGCGAATTTCTTATATCTCTTCATTGTATAAATCAAGTTTTTAGTTACACATTTGTTCTATGTAAATATTTACAAGGTAGAAACATTGATCTCAAATATGCTGTTGTCCTAGCAGATATATGCTTAGAGAATATTCAAACCTTAAGAAGTAACGCTGAGGAAGAATTTCAGAAATTGTTTAAAAACGCTGAGAAGCAAGCTTTATCAAGCGGACTTATTTTGAAAAAACCTAGGCTCGCACATTCTCAGGACCACGAAGCACATTTTCATACTAAAAGTGTTGAATATTATTATCGTATTTCCCTTTATTTACCTTTTGTGGATGCATTTATTGTCAACTTAACCAATCGCTTTTCAAAACACAAGGATATTCTTCTTGGTTTTCAAGTTTTATTTCCTCAAAGCGATACTGCAAAAGTTGATGATTTTTTAGACAAATTTAGAAAACTCTTTCAGTTTTATCAAGATGATTTAGAGGGAAATTTTGATGATTCAAAAATGGAGCTCACTATTTGGTATAAATTAATTAATAATTTAGAAAAAAATGAAAGACCAAAAACAGTGTTTGACGCTATAAAATTTTGTAAAAAAGATATTTTACCAACTATTTTTATTTTATTAACTATTCTGGCTACTCTTCCAATAACCACATGTGAAAATGAGAGTTCGTTTTCAACTCTCCGCCGACTCAAAACTTATCTTAGATCTACAATGACAGAACAGAGGTTAAATGCCTTAGCACTCCTCTACGTCCATCGAGATCTTACTCCCAGTGTAGAGGACATACTAAATAAACTTGCTGAAAGCAAGCGCAGACTTAACATTGCACTTTAAATTGAATAAGTTCCTTCGAAAATACTTTTTTTTACTTTGTACACCTTATAAAAATGTAAAATATTTATGTAAATATATTTTAATTATATATTTTGTAAGCTTTTTACGAAAATAAAAACAAAAAATATTTAGAAAAATTTTCTGCGAACCCCCCCCAAATTGAAATCCTGGCTGCGCGCCTGCATACATCATTATGAGAGAAAGGAATGGACAGAACGAAAAAGGGGAAAAGTGGGTGAAAATAACGTCAAGTATTTGTCTCTAATTAAAAAAGAGGATGTGATTCTTCCTCCTTTGCACATCAAACTTGGACTAATCAAGAACTTTGTGAAGGCGTTAAAAAAAGAAAGTCAAGCGTTGATCTACCTTAAGTCACTTTTTCTCGACTAGGTCCCCTGTCGCTATCGTTTCATAAAGAACTTCGTTCTAAAAAAACTATATAAGCGATAAATTTCTTTTTTCCACGATTAATTAGCGGTAAATTAGCGGCTAGTTATAAAAGAGTTATAAAAAATATATTAAAATTTTTTCGTTTTTGTGCACCGCTAAGTTTAAATAAACTAGGCGAAACATCGCGTTGAAAAAAAAAACTATATGAGCGATAAATTTATTTTTCCCACGATTAATTAGCGGTAAATAAGCGGCTAATTATAAGAGAGTTATACAATAAAAATTAAAATTTTTTCGTATTTGTGCACCGCTAAGTTTAAATGAACTAAGCGAAACATCGCGTAGAAAAAAAAAACTATATAAGCGATAAATTTCTCTTTTCCACGATTAATTAGCGGTAAATTAGCGGCTAGTTATAAAAGAGTTATAAAAAATATATTAAAATTTTTTCGTATTTGTGCACCGTTAAGTTTAAATAAACTGGGCGAAACATCGCGTTGAAAAAAAAAACTATATGAGCGATAAATTTATTTTTCCCACGATTAATTAGCGGTAAATTAGCGGCTAATTATAAGAGAGTTATAAAATAAAAATTAAAATTTTTTCTTATTGTTGAACCGCTAAGTTTAAATGAACTAAGCGAAACATCGCGTAGAAAAAAAAAAACTATATAAGCGATAAATTTCTTTTTTCCACGATTAATTAGTGGTAAATTAGCGGCAAGTTATAAAAGAGTTATAAAAAATATATTAAAATTTTTTCGTATTTGTGCACCGCTAAGTTTAAATAAACTGGGCGAAACATCGCGTTGAAAAAAAAAAACTATATGAGCGATAAATTTATTTTTGCCACGATTAATTAGCGGTAAATAAGCGGCTAATTATAAGAGAGTTATAAAATAAAAATTAAAATTTTTTCGTATTTGTGCACCGCTAAGTTTAAATGAACTAAGCGAAACATCGCGTAGAAAAAAGAACTATATAAGCGATAAATTTCTTTTTTCCACGATTAATTAGCGGTATATTTGCGGCTAGTTATAAAAGAGTTATAAAAAATACATTAAAATTTTTTCGTATTTGTGCACC
>CM035806.1:115430033-115442914 GCA_020466095.1 Chlorops oryzae
CCAGCGACTTTTTCTTGTTCTCAGACCTCAAAAGGATGCTCGCAGGGAAAAAATTTGGCTGCAATGAAGAGGTGATCGCCGAAACTGAGGCCTATTTTGAGGCAAAACCGAAGGAGTACTACCAAAATGGTATCAAAAAATTGGAAGGTCGTTATAATCGTTGTATCGCTCTTGAAGGGAACTATGTTGAATAATAAAAACGAATTTTGACAAAAAAATGTGTTTTTATTTGTTATACCGGGGACTTATCAGCCAACCTGTTATGACAGTATATTATATATATTAATAAAATAGAAAACTTCTTTAAAGTATATTTTTGGAATTTTTTTATTAGAAAAACTTTCTAAAATCAATTTAAAATCCATTCGAAAAATTTTTCTATCAATAACTTTATAGGTTCTTGAGTCAGGACTCAAATAAAGATCTGAATAATTCATACTGATGGCAACAATAAGTGCATTTTTTTTATGTGTAAACATCTATAGTATATAAAGAGTCGTTCTTGCCCAATCAAAAACGTCTTATTTTTTTATATGGAGTTTTTATGATAGTATCGGAATATGATTTTGCTCTATCGAGCGTATAGATGTTAACACATCAAAAAGGAAAAGAAAAAAATTACGCTCAGAACAGTTAACGCCAAAATAAACATTTTAGAAGACACTGTGCGTAGTGTCGCGTCTCCATACATCTCGTGGCCAAAAATAGAAGGAGTTGTGCTAGACCAATGAAATTTGACATGGAGGTTTATTTTCATAAAATTAAGAAATTTTGAAAATATTTTGAAAATCGAACCACCCCAACCCCCACCCCCCATGTAAAGGGGGGACCCAAATTTCGCAATTTTAGTCCTAGAGGCTTGAAATTCGGAACAGAGTTTACTGTTGTGCTCCAAAATTGGAAAAACCTAATTTCAATTTGCTACCACGCCCACTTTTTGTGCTACGCCCATTCAAAGTTGGTAAATAGAGTACTTTTGAAACTCCCGAAAATCGCATAACAATTCAGAAAATATTAATGAATGATATTAATTTGTAAAACTTAAATGTGTATTTAGCACAAAAAATAAAAAAACACGGTCTAGCCCTAGGGGATGTCTTTTAATTACGTAGGATTCCATTACTGTTTTCACGTTCGCGTCTTAAGTCTTTGCGTACACAGTTCTGATATAAAAAGCAACAGAGATAGAGCAAAGACTTAAGACGCGAACATCGTATAAATTTGCACCAATCTCATACAAGAACATAATTTTTCAAAATGAACACACATATTTCTAATTTTACTACGCTCTTCAATACTCAACTCTCTGCTTAATTTGTTTTTCACAAATATTTGTACCGCTGGCTCCTTATTTGCATTGTTCCCTGCACACCAAGCTTCGAAAATTTCGCCAATTTTTATTGAAGACTCCACTACAAAAATAAACGTAAAAAACAAAGTTGCAAAAAGGTGCAGGCAAATCTTTTTGATTTGGATTATACATACTTTCTTTTATATATTCTTATTAAAAATTGTAGGCACAAATTGTAACACAACTTTTCGCCCTCTTCGAAACTTTTAAAACGCTTATTTTGAGTAATTTTCTTTTATGTTTCATTCTAAATAACGAAACTTTTAAAATGTCAAACAAAAGAAATCAAAACAAAAACTACCCTCTAGGAAATAAATTGAGCTTTCAGAAAAGTCATCAATCTTATGAATAAGTTAAAAAACAAATGAAATACGACAGTTCTTATTCTACATAAATTCGGTATATTTTTGCCATAAGCAACATCGGTTTTGAAGTTTGCACTTTGAAGGCTCCAAAGCATAAGTAAACATTAGTATTTTTCAAAGATATTTAAGCCTTGATCAGTTGCTGGTATTTGCTGTAAATCGCCATCAAAATTTTTAAAAAAATCCGACATCAATTTTTTTCTATTTTGTCCACCTCGCAACACTGTGCTACGTGGGCGCTGAAATTCGATTAACTTAACCAAGCGTTTAACTCATTCGAGCGGTAACTTTTGCGAGATTCTACTGTATTTCAATCAAACTTTGAATTTGAGCGTATATTTAAGCCTCCGATTTGAATTCAAAAGAATTGGAAAAGTGGGCGTGGCAGAAGGGCGGTTTTCATAAAGAAATTTGACAAAAGTCGGTATATGGGGTCCCTTATGGCCTTAAATAACTCTTGATATGAAACACTATTTGAACATGTGTATCTGTGTCGGGTATTCTCTTGTCAGGCTCGCCTGACTATAACACCCTTACTTATTTTCTTTCTTCTTTTGATGGCCAGACCAAGTATCTTGACTTTAGATTAATAATTGCCCTTAAAAGTCTTTTCGTTACATTAATGATAGTTTTACCTTCACCAACGCCAAAAAGTGTTGCAACTTTTCGAATAGAGCAACTGTCTCCATAAGAACCAAATCTGAAAAGAGCAATTTGTAGTTGCAAAGAAACGCACATTTGTGGTCTCATTGCATTTTTTTAAAAAACGGGGTCATTTTCAATAAGTTCAAATATGTGGTCAAATTCAGTTTTATTGACTCGCAGCATTTGACGAATGCGCCCCTCGTCAAATCCTTGGTAATACATTTTGGTTCCAATTTACAGATTTTGGGATATTCAAATGGCTGCTTCTTCGGTTTTGCAATACCAATATCATTTTTTACCTCTGCTTTTTCAATAAATTGCACTTAACTTACTTGAATCGTAGTTCTTTAAAGCAAATGCTGTTTGTAAATATTATCCCATAAGAAGATTTTATTTTCCGCTGGCTGACGATATTTCAACAGCTGTTTCAATAGATTTTAGATTTCAGTACGTTTTTAAGTGCTTACAATAATGATTTTTGCTTGTAGCAATGTTGCCACATTGCCATATTAGCATACATTTGTGAATAGCCTAATTGATTTCAATTCTGATTCTGATTCAATTCTGTGTCAGTTTTCATAACAGGCCGGATTAATATAAATGAATATTGAAGAGAACAACTAGAAACATTGAATAAGATAAATGTATGGTTAATCAAATATTGTTAATAGTGTATATTTATTAGTTTACACATCTACAGTGAGTTCAGACACTCATTCATTTTTTTAAAGCGTTGTCAAGAAAACAGTTTTTACCCATCCAAGTTATCACATTCCTATAGGGGCACAGGCATAAACAAACGCTCACGCCGCACCCAACGTGCCCGATCGCATAAAAAGTCAGCACCTTCTTACCGGCAGCCAACGTATCCGATTGCATAAGCGTATGCAGGTAGCATCGATCCACCGTGAGAGCCAACCACTGTCAGCACTTTAGGTTTAAGATAACAAAAATGTATTGTCAGTTTTTAGGAATAAGTTAGCTTAAAACTTTATTGAAATGTAAAATCAATTCGAATCAAAGCACGAGCGAGTGCACATTAAATTGTTCAAACTTTAAACCTTCGTCTTTTAAAAAGAGAAAAGAAGCGAGCAAGTTGGCTCACTTCTTTGTATTTGTTTATCCTTATCCTGTAGGAAAAGGATAACTGGCGCCCGAGCAGGGACCTGCCTAGCTGCATCCTACGGAAAAATCTGAGTGGAATACATGCAGTGCGTGGAGCTGATCCTGCCCCAGTAGGTGATAATAAAAGCTATGTCGCTTTTTACATTATCTCCAAAAAGGACTTTGGGACACTCCCAAAAAGCACGGTCGCCTTGCCGCCTTGAGTCGGCTAGAAAATTTTTATTTTCTCTCTTCGAAAAAAAAAAAAGAAGAAAGGCAATTGTCTTTAGAAAATCGAAATTGATAAAAACGTGAAATTATATTTGCCAAAGAAAATTTAAAGAGAATTTGTTTGAAAAAAAAAAAATAGAAAAAACCAATTAATCAAAAGAGTTTAAAATTTTTTAAGAATATCTGCTAAAGTGTTTCAGATTTAAAGAAAAATAAAAAAGGAAAAGTAATAATAAGAAAAAAAAAAAGTAAAAAATATATATGAAAGAGAAAGAAAAAGTCAATTAATCGAAAAAGATTCCATATTTTTAAATACAAATTGTTAAGTAATTTTACGAAATTTTTAATAATTAATTGCAAATTTCCAAAAATAAAAAATAAAAAATAAGGAAAAATAAAAGAGAAAAAAGTAAAAATAAGCAAGCTGATAAAAATAAGTTTCAACTAAAGTTGCCCCACAAAAAAAAAAAAAAGACAAACAGCCTATATTCGTGCCAGAAGGACTCACGTTTGAAATTGAGTAACGAGCATCCTTGGACCAAATATATCGCAAAATTGAACCTGACCGTGATGTTAAGCTGCTTCTATATGTGAGAAGATCCTGTATTAGCTACCTTGAAATCTCAATTTCCTTTTTTAAATTTAAATAAAAAATCCAATCGAGTCAAAGAAATATGGAAGAATTAAAGAAAACGGTCACTGAGTTAACGGGTGCCGTAAACTTGGTTTTAGAGCAAATTAAAATATTAGAATGGAGAGTAGAAGCTGTTGAATGTGCGCCCAACACTACTAGGACAGAGAGCAATGTTGTTCAGGCTACTGAAAACCTCCCGCTCTGTCCCCCTCGAACCGAGGATGACTTGGCCTCCATCAGTAGACTCCCGGACTCTGTCAAAGAACTCCAGTCATTTGAGGGTGACCCTGCGCAATACGTTTCATGGGTACATCGCGTCGAAAACATTTTAAAGGATTATGAGATAGTGAAATCGAAACCCCTGTATAGAGCAATATTACAGAGTGTTGGAGGGAAATTTAGGGGTAATGCCAACGCTGCACTCCTCTCCTACAACATATTCGATGATGACTGGTCATCCATTAAGTCCTGTTTGTCCCTCCATTTTGCAGATAAGCGAGACATTCGCACACTGGAACACCATTTGTGCCAACTCTCACAGAGAGGAACAAAAGTTGACTCCTTCTACGCCGATGTTAATCATCAGCTTTCCTTAATAGTGAACAAGCTCAAAACCGAATCCTACTCCGAGGAGACTGTTAGCGCATTAATTGAAACCTATAGGAATCGAGCGCTTGACGTCTTCATTAGAGGACTAGATGGGGATTTAGCTAGAATGATCATTGCCCAAAAGCCTAGAACGTTGCCGGAGGCATACACGGCTTGCCTGGATAAACAAAACTTGAACTTCCGCAGATACCCCATACATACTTTCCCAGCTCCTAATCGCGTTATGGTACTTTTAAAGAGTTTGCCGCATCCTAACTTTAGACCAAGACCACAACAGTTCTTCCCGAACGATGACCGCCAAAATCCCCAAGGTAGACGCTACCAAGAAATCCATCCGCAGAATCAGGGTTATCCGCGGCCTCAATACAATCGACCAGAGAAAATGTACGTAGATTAGTCGACGCAATCGCGAGCGGTGAGCGCACAAGATGTTTCAATGCAGTCGCGTACTACAACGCGTGAAAATAAGCCGCAAGCCCAGAACCCGTTTAAAAGAAAGCCCTCGACCTTGAACTTTCCTCAAAAGCAACAAAAGCTTTTTAACATCGAAGCCCCTCCCATGCCTTAAGTAGAGGAAAACCCTCCGGAGGAGGAGGAGGTGGAGGAAGAGGAGGAAAAGGGAGAAATCACCGAGGATGGGGAAAATTTTATGACAGACGCCTATCCGGCGTACCTTACTTAGAATACATTAAAGCAGACGGCGAAAAGCTAAAATTTTTGATCGACACAGGCTCGAACAAAAATTATGTTAGACATTCACTATCAAATCATACAGTTAAGTTAGAAAAATCCTTTCCGGCCACGTCCGTGGGTGGTAGCATTACAATAGACAGGAAAATAAGAGGAAATTTTTTTGAAACCATTGGAATAAAAAAAAAGGTAACCTTTTTCATTCTCCCTGGGTTAGAAAATTTCGACGGAATACTTGGCGATGATACCCTACGCCAGCTGGAAGCAGTAGTCGACCGAAGAAAAAACATGTTAGAGCTCAAAAATAATGTAAAACTTCACTCGAAACTCCAAAAATCCGATTCAATAAATTACACCTTATTAGGAAACGCTAAAGAAAATTTGCGAAAACTCATTTCGAAATACGATAAACTTTTTGAACCTATTGAAGCGAGAAGGACTGTTGATACAGCTGTAAGGGCGGAAATAATAACAACGACGAGTGACCCCATTTATACAAAAAGTTATCCTTATCCGGTGAATATGCGACAAGAAGTAGAAAGGCAAATCCAGGAACTTCTGGATGAAGGCGTCATCAGACCATCAAGGAGCCCCTACAATTCGCCGATTTGGGTCGTTCCGAAAAAACCAAAGCCTAACGGCGAGAAACAGTATCGCATGGTGGTAGACTTCAAGAGATTAAACGCGGTTACTATTTCCGATACTTACCTGATTCCGGACATAAATTCGACTTTAGCTAGCTTGGGAAACGCGAAATATTTCACCACACTCGACCTCACATTAGGGTTCGACCAAATTTTAATGAAGCCTGCCGATATACCTAAAACAGCTTTTAGTACGATGAACGGGAAATACGAGTTCCTAAGACTCCCATTTGGGCTGAAAAATGCCCCAGCAATTTTTCAACGCATGATTGACGATGTACTCAAGGAACATGTAGGCAAAATATGCTACGTGTACATCGATGATATCATTGTATTCGGAAAGAACGTAGACACTCACCTTGCAAACCTCGAAAAAGTCTTTTGTTGTTTAGAGAAGGCCGGCCGCAAGGTAAATTTAGGAAAAACTCACTTTATGGACACACGCGTCGAATTTTTGGGCTATTTCATAAGCTCAGGGGGTATAACACCGGACCCAAAAAAGGTTGAATCTATTCAAAATATCCTTCCTCCTTGTAACTTGAAAGAACTTAAAGGCTTCCTTGGCCTGACGTCCTATTATAGGAAATTCATAAGGGATTATGCCAAGGTGGCTAAGCCACTTACAAATCTTACGAGAGGCGAAAACGCGCAAATTAAGGCAAACCAATCGAAAAAAGTCTCAATTTCTTTAGATGAAGGCGCAATGAGAGCTTTTATTGAGCTCAAACAACTGTTAGTCTCCTCTGAAATGTTAGTTTTCCCCGACTTCGAGCAGCCATTCAACCTGACGACGGACGCCTCCAATCTCGCCATAGGAGCGGTGTTGTCCCAAGGCAACGTAGGGAATGATAGACCGATTGCCTTCATTTCAAGATCCCTGAAAAAATCTGAAGAAAATTATGCGGCCAACGAGAAAGAAATGTTGGCCATAGTATGGGCTTTGGACAATTTGAGATCATACCTTTACGGGGCAAAAAATGTGCGAATATACACAGACCATCAGCCTCTTACGTTCTCATTAGGCAATCGTAATTTTAACGCAAAATTGAAAAGGTGGAAGGCGCGCATCGAAGAATATAATTATGAACTAATATAAAAGCCGGGAAAATCAAACCTGGTAGCAGATGCCCTCTCAAGGCTCCCCACACAAGTCGATCATTTCACTTGCAACGCTGTAAGTGGAACTGAATCGACCATCTCAGCAGAAGATGGCAGAATCTATACTGAATCGACCCTATCAGCGGACGAAGGTAGAAACTACGCCGAGTCAACTTGTTAATAATTGTGCTAGTTGGTTTTGTGGTAGCGGTTTGGCGGTTCGACACGGTGGCTTCTTCCCCGACTAGTTCGCCGTTGGCGTGGGTTGTTGCCACTCCGCACACCATCCTAACATTATTTAACAAATTTTCGTGTCGATGTGTGGGTACAGATAAGACGAGAGGAAAAAGAAAAGAGTTGAGGAGGCAGAAATAGAAAGAGGTGATACAAGAAAAAAAAAAAAAAAAACCAGTTATGATGAAAGTAAGAAAATGAGGCAATTTTAAATAAAGAAAAGAAAACAAGAAAGAAAAAAAAGGCCTGTAAAATATCTCTGTCCGATCTATCAAACACACTCCAATGAATCCCCTTAATACCTCACTCCGCCTACATGTCTCTGTCCTTAGTCTGGAGCAAGCCCTCCCACTGCGAAATCTTGCAGCCGTGAGTGTACTGTGGCTCCTTTTTACTTTTTAGTACACTCCCCATATTCAGTCCGTTCGTCCGTTTACGTCGGCGTACGTTGGTCGAAAGTCGTCATCACTCACCTCGAATAAAATTTCCTATTGGGTTGATGGTACGGCACTAAAGCGAATGCAATGCGCTCAGCCTACCATTTTTACTTGATAGACGTTGCCAGCAAAATGAAAAACCAAATGTACCGGTGCAGGAAACAGTGTTCACATCACCCCATTGCTACTGGTCGAATAAAAATAATAAGGAAGTTTTTAGACGATATATAATATATATTTTTTTTTTTATATTTTTGTTATGTTTATTAACTGTGTTTTGTGCTCACGCAATTCGTTTCCTTTTGAAAATTACATTTACATTCATTTTTTTTTTTTTTATATTTTTTTTATAATTAATTTTTGCACTAGGATAATAATAAATATGTTAATAAGAGTGGTGTAAAAATAAATCAAAATTTGAGAAGAAAAAAAAAGAACTGCTATGGAGAATCAGGTAAGTAACAAAAAAAAAAAATTTATCAAAACGGGGAAAAGGCAAAAAAAAACTAACAAAAAAAAAAAAAAGAAGAAAATAGAAAAGAAAAATGAAAATAAAATGGAACAGTACCTTGCTGGGTCCGAGCACACTCGTCCGTCACAGCACAAAAAAAAATGTCTGTTTAAATTTTAATTCGAAGTTTCGAGTTGAGCGCCGAGTAACGACTCTACGCAATCTGCCTTTTTCTACGCAGGTGTGCCCTTTTTATAGGTTTTCATCTCCTATTCCTTAACCAGCAAAATCCTTTGTTTTTGCCTTTTCCAGAGCTTTTCCTGTGACTTAATTTCTAATCAATTACTATTTATTTTCTAGCTAACTTTGATCATCATTAGTTGGCGGGATTTCCATTCGTCTCTGGCGGTTTCTCATACCAGTATTTACTTCGCTACATCTTTTAACAGGATCAGCTGTTGCCTGTGGAAATTATTGTGCAATAGTGTATGTATTCGTTGAGACACTAAATTGTAATTAATTAATGTATATAATTATTTTCTAAAATATTGGACACGAAAACATTGTATAGTGGCATAGTGGGCAAGTGCAGAATTAAGTGGAATTACTTTATTGCATTCGTGCAAATATTTCAGAGACGTGTAAATATTTCAGTGCTTTGGTATTGTTTGGCTTTGTTTTTATTTGTTTTAGTTTTTCTGTAAACATTCATAGCGAGAGAGAAACAGTGATCGCAACCGTGTTCGGGTCACATACGGAATTCAATGACAATAATATTTTTTTTTTCTTTTCTTTTTCTTTTCATTCTGTTCTTGACCTGTGCCACTAGTTTTCGTGTTGTTATATTTAGGGTTGTTACAACTGACATTTGTTTCGCAATTGCGGATATTATTTATTATTATTATATTATTTTTTTTTTTTTTTTTTTTTTTTTTTTTTTTTTATTCGTTCGCTTCTATGATTAGTTTAGTAATAATTCATTTTTATATAATTCAGTTATAATTAGTTTAATTGCTTTCATGATAATTGCTCTATATAATTCAATTTTTAATTTATTTTCGGTCTGACTCGCAGTGACTAGCGTGCATCTAAGTCGCTATATGGGTGTTGACGATTTCGTCGAGCTCCGCCCCTATGACTTCGCTTGCGGGGAGCCTCGTACGCCGGAACATCAGGCTGTGGAGTCCTTTTGGGCCGATCTTTGAGGGCTAACACTCTCTTGGCTTTGGTAAGTCCTTGTCGTGTTATTTTAACTTGGAACATTACTCCATTCACGGATTTTAGGAATCTCATTTCGGTACCGGGTGGACGCGTTCTATTAATTTCTCGGGCTGATTCTCGGATCACCATCGGAATATCGTGATTCATTTCTTCTTCAGGTACGACCAAATCGCTGAGCCATGGGTTTTTTTGTTGTGCCGTTGCTCGTGATGTAGTTTGTGGGTTTTCTTGTAGTAGGGTTTCCCATTCATCGTCATCATATTCGTAGCCGTCTAGACTAAGTGTTTCATCGTCATGTGTGGGTTGTCGAGCGGTGGCGGATGTACTGGGACCATCGGTCATCACGGCGTATCGCTCTGCCGTTGGTAGTACGGTGGTGTCGATAAGTCCTTCTTTTACTGGTGGCTTAGGTGTTGCTAGGACTGCTCTTGGTCGTTTTAGTTTCGCATCATACACTTCTTCAAAAATTTCGGGTAGCCGCCTTGGCTGATGTGTAGCCTTTTTTCCGGCGATGAGTTTGTCGCGCACACGCTGTACCTGCTCTTCCCATTTTGCTCCGAAATTCATTCTGTAATGGAATGTGTTAGTGATGGTCGTACACGTGCGTCTATTTGATTGTGTTGTCCGGTAGTTGATTCTGAGTTATTTTACCTTAGTTCCATTTTATTTCACTCCCCCTCTTCCTTTCCTTTTCTTTTTCTTTATAATTTATATAATTGTTACACAAAAATTTTACTTTCCCTTTCTCCATAGATTCACGATTGGGTTACACTTCTCTCAACGATATTCAAGAGGAAATAATCCGGTGCGCACAACACTTATTATATATATTGAAATTTTGATGCTTCCTTTTCTTTTCTTTCACAGGTCTGCAAACACAAATGGGTTGGCTTAGGATGGCCTTCTTTTATCATTGAATGTAAGCATTTTTCGACAAAAATTTGTTCTTCTGAAATGAAACTCCGTATTTTCCCTAGGTTATATTAAGGTTTCCGGATGACTATCTTTGGGTCGGACTACACTAGTTATATGAACCCGTAACAAACTTTATCTGCAGAAGAAGGGAGGGAGAGCTCCATTTTGGAGACGGTACACAGTGCTGAACAAGACGGATCTGACCTTATACCACATGTTGAGGTTACCATTAACGTCTTCAGGAGACAACTTATTTTCAGGCCGGGTTTCGAAATGTTTGAAGAACCTCACCCTGACTACACGCGCTATTACATAGGGCTGACAGGCTTAGATGAGGAAAAGCTAGCTGAAATCCTTAAATGCAAACTGCTACCCAACATTATTAACGGTATTAAAATCCCAGAAAATTTTTTGTCTTTGCTAAATAAAGTCTACATACAGAATTTCTCATCTTATAAAATCCGAGTTATCCAGAGAGTAGTTGAGGACTTTAAAAATCTCGACCGAATATACCAGGTCATAATGGAGGAGCATAAAAGAGCGCACCGACACCCGAAAGAAAACAAAGAACAATTGCTAGAAAAATTTTATTTCCCGAGTATGGCTAGGCTCATTAAAGAATATGCGGCTAACTGCGCTATATGCCAATTTAATAAATACGACAGGCA
The DNA here is from genome assembly GCA_020466095.1 of Chlorops oryzae. Taxonomy (NCBI): domain Eukaryota; kingdom Metazoa; phylum Arthropoda; class Insecta; order Diptera; family Chloropidae; genus Chlorops; species Chlorops oryzae. Next base: position 115,441,331 of record CM035806.1, read on the forward strand.
CCCCATACGCCCAGAATTGCAGCCAACTCCTATTCCCTCCTATTCTTGTGAAATTCTTCATATGGACATTCTCGAAATTCAGGGTAAAAATACATTTCATGTCTCGACAAATTCTCAAAATTTGCAAAGCTTTTTCACATCAAAAACCGGCCCACTTTGCACCTTAGAGAGAAAATTATAAAAATGTTACACTATTTTACGATTCCAAGGATGCTGGTTGCCGACAATGAGTCTGCTTTTCTGAGCCCCTTATAACAAAATTTCATAACCGGCCTGGGCATTCGTGTTTACCGAACGCCCACGCAAAAAAGTGAAGTCAATGGCCAGGTGGAAAGATTCCACTCAACAATTTTGGAAATTTTCCGATGTTTAAATCCGAATACAAGAATCTTAAAACGAAAGAATTGCTCAACATTTCAGTCGATCGATATAACAATACAATCCACTCAGTCGAAAAAGAAGTCATGCGACATATTTTTAACCGTTTCCAAAGAATAAATTTTCAGAAATTGATTAACTTCAAAGAGAAAATTAACAAAGATCTCAAAAATGAAATAAAAAGGGCTCAGAAGTTGCAAGCTGAAAGACACAATAGGAGAAGGTCACCACCCAAAATATATAATCGTGGCGACATAATTTACGTTAGATGTAAGCAAATCAAGGGCAAACACAAGCCTTTATATCGGGCATGTGATTGGATTCCCTTTCCCCAAATTTTGGGGAAAGTCAATTTCTTTCCTCAAATATTTTGAAGAATGTATGGAAATTTTGAAAGAAATGACATTGTCAAAAACAAAAGAGCGGCTATACGATAAAATTTTCGAATTAAAAAATTTCGAACATATTTAAATTCCCGAGTATTTATTTCAATTTCCCGGGGAAACGAATTCCCGGGAATCCAATCACACACCTGTATAAAAAGGAAATTGTCAAAAGCGATAATAAAGTTACAATAACTACTCTTAACAATAAGAAAATCCATAAATCTCACATAAAAAATTTGCCATACATACAAAACCTAAATTACGATATATCCGAATAAATAAAATTTTTTTTTTGTTTGGCTGAACTTCATAGCAAGCAATAGAATTAATAATTTTTCTGAGTTCAATTTGTAGATTAATCCTTGGCACTACGGCAAACTGCTACAGCATCTTCAAATACGAGACCCCACTGGTCACCATAAGAGATGGTAGAGGCTCCATAGTAAGCGGAATGTTGAAATTCGTGCATGTAATCGATCTCGAGGGGTACGATCAGATTATCAAAGAGGCACCAGAGGCAGTAGTGAACATGCAGGACTCCCAAAAACGGCCTCTCGCTTCCCACCACTTAGCACAACTCAAAATGCAAATAGATGAACTTAAAGGCAAGACGACTCGAAATCGCCGTGCAATCAATTGGATCGGGTCAGCTTGGAAATGGATAGCCGGTAACCCGGACGCCACAGATTAGGACGTAATCCTGCATAGTCAGAACGAACTGATTCAGAACAATAACCAGCAATTCCATATCAATAAACAAATTTTCGATATTACAAATGACATTACAGGCCGAACCAATCAAATAGTCGATCGCCTCGCA
>CM035806.1:115443014-115456273 GCA_020466095.1 Chlorops oryzae
AAAAATTGCTACAAAGCAACCGATTGGCGCCTGTTTTTTTTTTTGAGGTTATGGCAAAATGCTGATCTGATGGAGCAAAACGGGCATCGGATTTAGAATCAGCGACCCCGAAAACATATGGTAGAAGTAATCAGATACCCAGATCAGAACAAAAAAAAAATTTGTCCACGATATTAAATTTTAATAGCTCGAATTGAGGTTTTTGAGGTTATGGCAAAATGCTGATCTGATGGAGCAAAACGGGCAACGGATTTGGAATCAGCGACCCCGAAAACATATGGTAGAGGTAGTGAGATACCCAGATCAAACCAAAAATTTTTTTTTGTGCGGCTGTTAATTAATTGCAAATTTCCAAAAATAAAAAAAAAAAAATAAAGCAAAATCAAAGAGAAACAAGTAAGAAAGCTAAGGTCGGTCAAGCCCGACTTTGAAATACCCAGCGTCCCGACACTATAGCAAGTGGGAGGGCAACATAAATTATTTTCCTACACCTTTCATTCGCCTTGGTGAACCTATATTGCGAATTTGAAGCTTCTACGCCTTTTACTTCGGAAGTTACGAAAAATCTTCATTTGTGGGCGTGGCAGTGGGCGGGCCGCATTAAATTTTTTCCTTCACCTTTCATTCGCCTTGGTGAACCTATGTTGCGAATTTGAAGCTTCTACGCCTTTTACTTCGGAAGTTACGAAAAATCTTCATTTGTGGGCGTGGCAGTGGGCGGGACATAAAAAAAATTTTCCTACACCTTTCATTCGCCTTGGTGAACCTATGTTGCGAATTCAAAGCTTCGACGCCTTTTACTTCGGAAGTTACGAAAAATCTTTATTTGTGGGCGTGGCAGTGGGAGGGAACATAAATTATTTCCCTACACCTTTCATTCGCCGTGGTGACCCTATTTGCGAATTTGAAGCTTCTACGCCTTTTACTTCGGAAGTTACGAAAAATCTTCATTTGTGGGTGTGGCAGTGGGCGGGCCGCATAAAATTTTTTTCCACACCTTTCATTCGCCTTGGTGAACCTATGTTGCTAATTTGAAGCTTCTACGCCTTTTACTTCGGAAGTTACGAAAAATCTTTATTTGTGGGCGTGGCAGGGGCGGGCCGCATAAAATTTTTTTCCTACACCTTTTCTTCGCCTTGGTGAACCTATGTTGCGAATTTGAAGCTTCTACGCCTTTTACTTCGGAAGTTACGAAAAAACTTCATTTGTGGGCGTGGCAGTGGGCGGGCCGCATAAAATTTTTTCCTACACCTTTCATTCGCCTTGGTGAACCTATGTTGCGAATTTGAAGCTTCTCAGCCTTTTACTTCGGAAGAGACGAAAAATCTTCATTTGTGGGCGTGGCAGTGGGCGGGCCATAAAAAAAATTTTCCTACACCTTTCATTCGCCTTCGTATTTGCAATACGATCCAATACCAATATTAATATTTTTATTGATATTGGAAAATTGTTCCAATGTTAAAAAAAAATTATTGGTATTGGAAAAATATTGCATTAAATTTATTGGTATTAGAAAAGTTTCCAATAAAATTTTTTTGTATTTTAAAAATATTCCGATAAGTTGTTATGGATATTGGAAAAAGTTACAATAAATATTAATAATAATAAACCGAACTTTTACTAATTTTAATGCGAATTTTGCTTATTATAACGCAAGGTAAAAAAGTCCGTCAGTGTCAGTGTTGCCATTTTGGCTCAAATTTTACCAAAATTGATTGCTTTTTTTGTGTATGTGAAGCCGACTTAATTCATTTTTAAAACTTTCTAAGCTTACTGCATGATTAATTAAAACTGGATTTATTGGATGTAAATTACTTATTGCACTAAAATATTTAATTGAATATTTTTGGAAAACTCATTGCTTATTTGCCCCAATTTCAACATAAATTACTAGCTCAATTTTTGATTTGTAGCTACCCGAACATATTTTGACTTTTGGCAAAAGCGAAAACCAAGTCCCGGAGCGAAACGATATAGCCACATAGTTTTTTTTGTTCTGATACTTCCGGTTCCAACGACAAAGGTAAAGTCTAATCCGCCAAACCTTTTCCTCCAGGTTTCTCAGGTGTTTTTTGTTTTCTTTCAAAATTTTTGAAAAGTAAATTTTAAATTTTGTTTGAGATCCTGAATTTCTTATTTGTTTCTTGTTTGCAGAGGTTGTTTCTTGTCCTTTCTGCTGACCTGTGACTATGGTGACTATGATTTCGATTTTCGGCGATGGCAGTTTTTTGACGGAGAAAAAGGTTTGTTGGAGGGGGAGGGAGGGGGGATGGTAGAATTGAGCATTTCCTTCTTTCGTCATTCGTCTTGCTCTTTGCATTTTTGTGTTTCTATCTTTCGTCTTGTGCTGTGCACTGGGTTGGCATTCGACAAGAATTTTTGGATCTTGTATGTAGTCTACGTCGAAAACTGTAAAATACTTTGGTACATGTCGAAAACCTGGATCATATCTAAAACTCTTAATCGTCCAAGAATTTAAAGAACGACTCATTATATCGTTCTTACTCGCTTCAAGTATTGAATCTATCGACATACACGTTCTCCAGCTTGTATATTCCAGAGAAATTTCAAAAACTTTTAATTTCTGCGTGTCATACATGCATTTTGTGCATTTACAAGGTAATTTTTTTCATCACGCCCCGAATGACTGCAAGTAAACGTGAACGTGTAAAGGCCGCTTATGGCACTCGCATCATGCAAAGAATGCGAACAAGGATGACCAAGGAAATCCATTTATGCCAGGGAAAAAGGCGACGAGAAGAGACAGACAGACAGAGAGAGAGAGAGAGAGAGCGAGAGAGAGAGAGAGAGAGAGAGAGAGAGAGAGAGAGAGAGAGAGAGAGAGAGAGAGAGAGAGAGAGAGAGATGGAGTGAGAGAAAGATAGAGAGAGAGAGAGAGAGAGAGAGAGATGGAGTGAGAGAAAGAGAGAGAGAGAGATGGAGTGAGAGAAAGAGAGAGAGAGAGAGAAATATAAGAAAAGAATTGGAAAATTGGGAATTTACGGTCAAATGACGAAATATAGTAACAGAGGAAGAGTTTGATGACATCGAAATAAGTGATGACCAAGGGTCAGCTCTTCGAATGAAGAAAATTCATAGTCATTCTTATAAAAGTTAAATTTTTTAAACATAAATGACTTAAATAAATGATAAATGACCCAAAAAGAAAATTAAAATTCATATATTTTTCACACAAAAATCTTTGTTTTTATTGCAATTGATGCAGGTAAATTTTTACGAGTTTTCGACACTTTTTTGTAGTCTTCTTCAATTTGTTTCGGTAGTCTACCGTAGGTATTCGACATGTCGAAAATGTCGAAAACTCGACAGAGTATTCGACATGCCAATCCAGGCTGTGCATCCGTGTTTTTTTCGCTTTTCTTTTTCTTGCTCCTTTGCTGATCTCCTGGCTGGCAATTGCTTTGCTGGTGGGTGAGTGAGAGCAATCTTTTTTCTCGTTCGCACGCTTATGTGGACTCTATTTTTTTACAGTTTTATACTGTTTGTTTCCAAAATTTGTCTTCATTTCCTGTTTCTATCTGTTCTAGAAATTTCTAGAAGTTTCAAGACGCTCTCGCATTTTTGGAGTGCGCCCACTCCTTGGTTTTTAGGCGTCATTCGTCAGTCATGCATGGTGTTTGGTCTGTGTTGTACGTTTCGCATTTGTGCTCTAAAAAGTATTGTTAAAAATATATTTATAAAAATATATTTGTTTTAACGTTTAGCGTTTTATTTTGTTAAACGTTTCAAATAATAATAATTGAATTTCGAGCAGCAGCAAGTGAATAAAAGGTAATTAAAGTGATCGAAGAATAAATTGACAAGGTGATTGAAATACAGTGACACAGAAAAGTATACGTACCCTTAACATTACTACGTTTCCATAGAAGTTTTTATATTTGTACAAAATTTAAGTACCCAGAAACAATTGCAAACGAAATTAAATGTTTACTCAACAATTAAAATAAATTAAAATTTATCTTTACAAAAAATAAAAACAAAAAATCTTATTTACACAACAGAAAAGTATACGTACTCTAACTAAAACCATATTAAATCAAAACTTCTGATGCTTATAAACTAACTTTTAATATTTGGTTGGTCCACCTTCAGCCTCAATTACAGCATTTAATCTATCCCCCATTGAAAACACCCATTTTTTTTTGTTTCTGGAGATATTTTGTACCATTCTCGCTCCAAGGCTTCTTTTAGATTCTTTTTGTTTCTCTAGGTTTTTTTTTCGAATTCGCCGCTCCAGCTCTTCCCATAAATGTTCGACCGGGTTCAGATCGGGTGACTGGGGTGAGGAATGGAGTTGCTTTGGTACATTATAAAGCAGCCATTCTTTAACAATGGAAGCTGTATGCTTCGGATCATTGTCTTGTTGAAAGTACCACTTACCATTTAAACCCAATATATCGGCAGAGTGCTTTAAATTTATTTTTTAAAATATTCAAATAACCAAACCGATCCATGGTCGTTTCCACAAACTGCAGTTTTCCAACACCCGATGAAGCCATTCAACCCCATACCATGACGGAACCTCCCCCATGCTTCACTGTTGGGATTATATTTTTGGGCTCCAATGCTATGTTGTTTTTACGCCATACTCTCTGCCTACCATCACAACCAAACAGATTGAACTTGCTTTCATCGCTGAATAGTACGTTGCTCCAAAACTGGGTTTGTTTGTCTTTATAATACGCCGCGAAGTCGAGTTTTTTTTTCTGACTGATTTCACTGATAAAGGGCTTCTTTCTTGGAACGCGGCTATGGAGTCCATTTTCCCGCAAAATACCTCGAACTGTTTCTGCATGAACATTAAAGGGCTGCGCAAATGCATTTGCTTCTTTGATAACACCAAGTACTTTAAAATACGCACATCACTTGTAGAAGAATACAGCAAAGAGATAGAGAAAAAGAGCTACTTGCTGCTCAGCGCGCAAGCAATGTTTTAACTCTCTCTCTCTCTCTCTCGAATCAAGTAGCATCCCAGCCGGGCCTTGTAGTTACTAGGCACTCAGTGTACAGAGTAGTTAATTGGCAAAAATGAAATAGTTGACTGCCTACTACACGATACACTTGGTGCATAGCAAGTATGCAGAACCGAAGAAAGCAACCGAAGCCGAACGGCACGAAGTACACGTTGTATACAGCAATGTGCTTTAGCAACGAAAACACACGAAATATGCCCATATACATCCGCTATCCACTTCGAATCCAGTTATCACACCACCGCACCAGCCTAGGACAGTTTTTAACAAAATTGCATTAGTTTTGTATATCAGCATAGTGTTGTGCACATCATACTTGGTGCTATGGCAGTGATCGGGCACTTCCTGTACACAATTCCGGCTGGGATACGCCACTTACTCTCATCGACTCTTGTGTGCTGTTTATAGTGAACGAGTTTTAGATGTTTAGAATTTTAGATTTTTCTATGCTCCAAGAAGCAAACATAAGAAATCTATAGCAAAATTTTCCGCTGCTTACGAAAATGGCAAAAAAAATATTTTCTATCGGACAGTTTTTCCGTTATTTCAAAAAAACCGTTTTTTTACAATTTTTTTAACATGTTGATTTAACGATGCTATATTTTTTTATTGTCCGCAAAAACGTGACGGTGTTATAGTGAAAAAAGTAACGACATGTTAAAAAAAATTTAAAAAAAAACGTTTTTTTTTTTTTAAATAACGGAAAAACTGTGCGATAGAAAATTTTTTTTTTGTCATTTTCGTAATCAGCGGAAAATTGTACTGTAGAATTCATATCTTTGTTCGTGGAAATTTTTGGTGTCGAGTAGTGTTACTCAAGTACTCCAAATACTTGCTTACTTGAACTCCTCTTGCAAGTCTTTTTGATTTACATAATTAATGCAAACAAGACAGTTATTCATTTGTTTTGCTTTCAACGCGTTTTTCGTTTACACACACTACCAAATATATGTGCTCACCGCAACGCTATCGCCAAATGAGAGTGAGAGAGCGAATGTAATTGCGCTCCGCGAAAATGTTTTGTATGGTGATCCAAATGCATTTGCGCAGCCCTTTAATGAACATTAATGGCGTGATCATTTTCCATCGTATTCCGAATCGCCACAGCTGTTATTTTTGGATTTTTCTCCACGACGCCCTTAATGTATCGCTTCATTCTCGGAGTAATTTTTGGGCGGACGACCGCTCCTTGATCGACTTGCCAAAGATTTCGTTTCAAAAAGTTTTTTTAAATTGTCTGCACAGTTGACTTAGCACGGCCGACAATTTCCGCGATAGAGGAAAGTGAATTTTTTTCTTTCTCAGTCTCACAATTTGTTCTCAAATTTCAACGAAAACTTCTCTTATTTTAGCACTCATTTTGAAAAAAAAAAATAAAACTTCCTCCAGTTCGATCTCTCTAGTTCAAAAGCTCATTCAATTAAAAAAAAAAAATTATTTAAAAAATTTTAAATTAAAATCTCTCCAAATTTCAATTCCTATATTCTAGTTCAAAAGCTTACATCCAACTAAATGCAATAATATCATTTACACTAAAAATTTTTTGCCTTTATCTTCAATTCTGCGAAATTGCCATGTTATTCCGTTCATCGTACGTATAATTTTTTGCATAACATTTTTCATTTTTCAAGGGGAAAAACAACAACACTGAAGTGGGCGAGGCTAGACTCTGTTAGTTGTTGTTCTTCTTAAAATGTGTTGACATTGCCATTCACAGATTTAAGAAAAACCCTACCGTTATTTCTGAACATCAAATTAGGAGGGAGTACGTATACTTTTCTGTGGAAACCTGTGCTTATTGTGTTTTTGTAGCTCGAAAACCGTGCGTTCACTTGCTTGGACGAAGGAGTAGAAGCTCGGACGGGGTTTTGGATGGGAAATTTGCTTTTCTACCTTTCTTCAGAGAAGGGCATTTTTGGAAGAAGAAATAAGAGCTTTTTTGTAGGAAGACTTTTGGTCGGCGTTTTGAAAAGAAGGTGAGTTGTGTGATATCAGATATGTTTTCCTTCAGTTATGTGGATTTGATTGTGGGAAAGTGAAAAGAAGGAGAAGCGTCAAGTGAGTTTGACTGTGATCGAGGGAGAAGGTGAGAGAGCAGGGAAAAAGGCGACGAGAAGAGACAGACAGACAGAGAGAGAGAGAGAGAGAGAGAGAGAGAGAGAGAGAGAGAGAGAGAGAGAGAGAGAGAGAGAGATAGATAGAGAAAGAGAGAGAGAGAGAGAGAGAGAGAGAGAGAGAGAGAGAGAGAGAGAGAGGGAGAGAGAGTGAGAGGAGAAAAAAAAGAAAGAAGAGAAGAATATTCGCGGGCAACAGAATAGAGGGTGGCTTTTGAGGGTTTCATTGTTGTTTTTGTTTTAATGGTTTCATTGTTGCTGGTTTTCTTTGTAACAGGTAGAGTTGGCAATTCTAGTTCGTTTGACTGACCGCTCTTTTTAGTTCGTTCGTTCGTCGCGAACTAGTTCGATCTTTTAGTTCTTTTAGTTCGCGAACTATTACGAACTAGTTCATTCTTATAGTTCGCGAATTACTTCGATCTATTTAGGTCTTTTAGTTCGCGAACTATTATGAACTATTGAACTATTGAACTAGAAGAACTATTGAACTAGAAGAGCTATTGAACTGTTGCGAGCTACCGAACTGTTTTTGATCTCACTCGAATTGTGCGTTTTCTGAATAAAAAGTAATGAAGACAATTTGGTAGTTTTGTTCAAATAGGACGAGTTCTCGAAATGGCAGCGCAAAATTTTGAATAAAAGAGAAAACTAATCTCTTCAACCCAACGTACATGAAGAAAGAACGAGAAGAGTAAAATGAGCAAGTTGGGCGAAACGAACTACTGAACTAAAAGAACTACTGAACTAAATTCTTGCGAACTAGATCTCTAGTTCATTTGAGTGAATAGTTCAATTGAACTAGTTCGTTCGCGAACTACACAACTCTAGTAACAAGAGGCCGACGAACCATCATCGCGCGCATCTGTACAGCTTTTTTGTTTCACTGCATAGAAGGATTAATAAAAAAACATTTTTATTAGCGCTTGCCAGTAATGCCAGATTGTGGGTTTTTCCCCATTTGTGGGTTTTTTCACTCAAAAAACGTGACGTGGGGAAAAGTATGGGTAATTTTATATCGAAATTTATGCACTACATTTAAGGTTCATACTTATTAGAATGAAAATCGCGTTTTACCTCTTTCAGTACCATGCATGACTTTTTTTGCTGTATCTAGTCACGTGGTAAGATCTTATGACAAAACACTTAAAGTGTGGACGCTTGGTAAACCTACACTCTAATTGTCAAACTCTTTTGTCTGGCCACAAAGCGTGCCATTAAAATATTGTGTTTAAATCCAATGTTCAATTTTGAAATCGGTACGCCCATACTTGCAAAAAATGATTCTGGGTTTTTTCGTGGGTTTTTAGTTTTTGAAAATGGGAAAAAGTGGGGTTTTTTCCAATATATGAGGGTTTTTTTTATCGATAAAATCTGGGATCACTGCCGCTCGCTCTTTCCTCACTAACACAGTCTCACGGCAAATTTTGAACATCAATGTTTTAATGATGTTTTTCTTACCTTCATGACAGGGGTGCGTGGTGCTGCAGCTTTGCAGCGGAAAATTTGAGCGGTGCTGCTGAGGTACTTGGTGTTGCAGTTGTTTGGAGCGGAACTTGAACGGCACTGCGAGAAGTCGGCGGTTCTTCGTGTTTTTTCGGAGCCCTTTCGCAGAACGAGCAAACTTCTGTTAATGCTATTAGCACGTTAGTGAGCTCACTGCTATCGTCAATTTGTTTTTTGAGAAAACAAATTGTAATACGTCGTCGGTAAGCTCGCTTTTTTTTGTTAAATACTTAGGTATATTTTGATTAAATGCGTTAGTATACTCCTTTATTTTCCTTTTTGATCGCTTGTATTCCTTTGGATCTAATAGTTTAAAATGTTTAAATGCGTTAGTGTAGCTTAAGGGCCCATTTACACTTTTGACGTTTGACATCAAAAAAATTTGACTTCAAAATTTAAAATGTTTTTGCGATTAAAAAAACGATTTTGTTGTAAAAAATTCTTACGTGCACACTTTTTGAAGATTGCTTTGATATAGATTTTGACAAAATTGTCCAATGTGTAAATGCCCCTTAGTTCTTTCGTTTGAACCGAATAATTAAAAGTTGTTTTCTCAAAAAGGAATTTTCATTAGATTGAAAAACAACTTTTATATATAGGCTTAAAAGAAAATGTTATATACTTAGGGCCGTTTTCTCATCTTTTTTTATCTGTAAGTTAAATTATCCTGATGATAGTTTCATACAAATTTGATTAATAAGTCAAAGAAATTGAAATTTAACTGGCAGATAGAGATTAAAAGTAGGATGAGAAAACGGCCCTTATACGCTGGGAAAATTTTTTTATTTCTGGAGAGTTTTCTCTTTTATAGGGGACACCGTAGAAAAGCAAAGCGAAGCGAGGGGTACGTGCAAACTTCATTTGAAAAATCAATTTGATTTTAATTTAATATTAGAGGTGTTCACACCAAATGTCGTTAGTTCGTTAGCGGCTAATCGGTACTTTTTTACATGCATTTTGGTTTTTATTCGATAAAATTACAAAAACCAAGTCCATGTTAAAAAGTACCGACTTACCGCTAACGAGCTAATGACACTTGATGTAAAAACCCCTATTGATTAAACTCATGGTTTTGATCGTATTAGATTCAGTTTGGTTTGAATCGTTGATGTTCGATTTCGATTTGTTGTTTGTTTTTGTCGTTTTTACGTGTGGATATGTGAGTATACGCCGATGCAGATTTGGAATTTTTAACGAAATTTTTGTTTTAATAAAGGTTTGCTTCTATACTTACATGTGCATAGATGCGTATACACCTTTGTACTTACGTGTGTATATACTAGGGAAATAACGAATTCGCATGTTTTTTCACGTTCTCGTTCGCATTCGCAAAATCTTGCGAATATACATATATCCACCAGAGAAATGACCAGAAATGTTAACTTCAATCGATCCTTAAAAAATCTTTGCGAAATATCGAACCCAAATCCTCGAAAATTGTGTAAACGCCAGCAAATATATGTGGCGCATTGACAAAGACGCCGCCAATATTCATGGATGGAAGTAAATATGTTCAAATTTAAAATCTAAATGTGTAATTTCTTTAAGTTAAAAATGTATTATTATTTCCACTGTTAATGGGCTATATAAATCAATGAATTGATTTGGTGATTTTTGGCAAGTCAGTTGCCAAATTTGAGATATACGGGCATGTGATTGGATTCCCTTTTTTTCCAAATTTTGGGGATAGGGAGTTTCGTTCCTTCAATATTTTGAAGAATGTATGCAATTTTTGGAAAAATGACATTGTCAAAAACAAAATAGCAGATATACGATAAAATTTTCGAATTCGAAAACTTCCGACATATTTAAATTCCCGATATTTTAATCCCTTTTATTTCACTTTCCCGTGAATTTGAATTCCCGGCAATCCAATCACACACCTGATAGATTCATAAACTGAATAGTCGCATTCGAAAATATGAGAAGACATTCGCGAATGGTAAAATTTGACATTCGTGACATCACTACCCAGCAAACAATAATACTTCTTTTAAACTTCTTTTATATTAAAATATTTGAGCCCAACAGTATATTAAAAGCCTCAATTATATTGCAAAAAAAATGTTTTTTTATATAAGAAAAGGAACAATTTTTTTAATGCTTGAAACTAAACTCAGAAAATAATATAGTTAAAAATTTTATATGTTACTACGTTTAGACTACAATTTGCTAGTGGAAGAAGTTTAAAAATGGAGGGAATAAAGCCCATTGGACGTCCACGTGCGTGTGAAATCGAAAAAGTGGAAAAAACACTTCTTGAATTCCGGGAAAAATTCCTAATTAAAACCGAAAACGGCTTAAAACTTGTATCCAAAAAAGCTCCTATTTGGCAAGACATTTCCAAAAAAAATTTATAATGCTAAAACCCCAGCTGCTACTTATACTTTTGTAAGCTGCAATAAAGAAAATATTCGAAAAGAGCTTGAAGGTGATACAGTTTCTTTAAATAATACCACACAAACGGAAGAAAGTTTAATTGAAAGCAACGAGTCATCTTTGATAGATGATAGTTCAACGAATTTTGTTTTTCGCATTACTGCAGCCGACTTCGAAATATTGCTCTTTTTAAAGAATTACTTCTCCAAAAAATTGGTTAACAAAAAAAAAGTTTATTTCAGTTAAGTTACGTGGGGGGAGGGGGGTGCGGGGTGGTATGCGTCAAAGTTACGTAGCTTTATATTGATATATATCAGAAAAAATTTTTCAATAGCCCGCGTGCTATACCTTGTATTTCTAAGAAAAAATGACAAATCAAAGAATTGCGCCATCATAGTTTGCCTCGGTCTGCATTAAACATTAAAAGGCTAAAACGATTATAAAAAGTTCTACATACGAAAATACGAAAATACGATAGATCGATATGTCGTATTGGTATCGTCCATCCCTAGTTGACGTTGCTTTACCATCTCTAATACATCTTGGTCGTTGCTTGTTTTGTAAATAGTCGAATTATGTCTTCGTTGTATAGTAAACTTTACGAAGCGTATCGAAAATGCTATTCAAATAACATGTCTAAAGAACGCATCCAAACAGATGCAACCGAGCTCTGGAAATCTTTGAAGGCAGAGAAGGATATGTTTCCTGGTAATGTGGACAAAAAAATTGCAGAGTTTCTACAGAAAAAAACAAAAACACAGGCTGCACTTTTGTAATTTTTTACAAAACAGGTAAGTTCTTATACCTTACTTCCAGTATAGCAACCAAATGTTAATCGTTTTAGTGTGCTGCTCGGAGTTCACATATCACTGGAACTTCAAACCAGTCGTCTGCTCTTTTAAATATACAAAAAATACATCGCTAGTTGAACATTCGACTTCTTTGCCAGAAAATAACACAACTCAGAGTGTGCAAGTCAATAGATATAAAGGTAATGCATATTGATCAAGTGATTTGAATTTATACATATAAAGCACACCTAAGTAATACAAAGTTTTGGATTTTTTTAGAATTCGAGAAAGGAACTCGCGCTGAAATAAATCTGAGTAATGAGAATCAATCTGATCCAACTGATTGCGCTGTGATATCAACTATTAACCGCGGATACGCGACACCTGTGCAAGACACTCTAAAACCTCAAATAAGCCTTTTAGAAAAGCAGCTGATTGCAGCAATCGAAGCACGAGATTCAGGTCTTTATAAATCCGATATTCAAAAAGATATTGAGAAGTTGAAAACAAAACTTAAAGACAATAAAATGTTAGTGTCATCAAAAGAAGGAAGAGCTAAACGTGCAAAAAATATAGGCTCGAGACAAGAGAAGCTATTAAAAAATTTCAAACCGTAATTACAGATTTCGCAAAAGCTGTTCACGTAAAGAAAAAATATTATTAATATTGAAATCTTATTTTAAATCAAAACTTTCTAATTTACATCCAAGTAAACCGAGGCCGGCCTTCAATTGAGACAAAACAACCAGAGATTTTAAAGACCATTGCTGAAATTGCAATGTTTGGTGGAGCTGCTGACGATCGCCGTAGGTCAGAACTGATTCGGAGTTGCAAAACATTACATGACTTGCATACAGAGCTTCAAGCTGAAGGTTTGCAAATATCTCAGAGTGCCACTTATTTGCGTGTACTTCCTCGAAATTCTCATACTGAAGAAGGAAAACGACACGTAAACACAGTACCTGTAAAGCTCTGTCGGGCTCACGCTGTCGCGAGGAAAGCTCGTCCCGATGGAAAATTTCGTACGGCATCAATCGGGTAGAAACTTTATTTTCTTACCAGTTAACTAGTGTATTATAAAAATGTAAAATGTTCTCAGGTCCTATGGGCAATTGATTGCTACTCTCGGTTCTAGTCAAGTAGCTGTTATTTCACAAGATGATAAAAGCACAGTTCCGATCGGTCTCACTGCTGCTAACAAGAAAGCAACTTTTTTAATGCACTTGTAATATAAAATAATTTAACCTGACCATGACTGGATGGTAGCACCTCGGCATAAGCTCATTCCCAGTGTTTACGCAGGTATAATAATAAGAGATGATTTTTAAATAGGTGATGCTAAAAGTGTGTCGTACTCGGGGCCCAATTACATAGCCATACGCAGTGGGAAAATTCTTCAAGTACAGCAGCATCACATGCCTTTGATTTTGAAAGGATTCTAAAATTAGAATTATTTAATGATATTCTTTATGGTAAAA
>CM035806.1:115456373-115488873 GCA_020466095.1 Chlorops oryzae
TTTCATTGATATTTGGTGTACTGGTAAACTAGGAAAAGGGACATATCCTGGAAAAAAATGGACGCCGTCCTCCTCGAGCCACGCCCTTAAATAAGCCCACAAATAAGGGCTTATCGTAATTTCCGAAATAAAAGGCGTAGAAGCTTCAAATGCGCAACATAGGTCCACCAAGGCGAATGCAAGGTGTAAGGAAATAATTAATGTGGCCACTGCCACGCCCACAAATAGAGAAGCAAAACATAGTGCGCTCATAATGTCGGGACGCTGGGTATTTCAAAGTCGGGCTTGACCGACTTTAGCTTTCTTACTTGTATGTTAATAAAATTAATATTTGGACGGCGTTCTTTTAAGAATTCAAGTGTTGTTAAAGACACTCTGATATGTTACTCAAAAATACAGCAAACAATTTCGGTTAGGTGCGTTTTTCGCGAGAGTGCATAAAATTGTCTGGAAAATAATAGAATGCAGCTAAGCAGAATATACTGTATCGCATTTTCGCTTGTGAAAAACAGTTGAAAACAACAAGCAGCCGTCTTGTATACATATATTTTTCGATTAATAAAAACAATTGAGTTTTGCGAAGTTTTGCTGCGAATTATATTTACTAACATTTATAAATACCATAATTAACTTCGTTCTTATCTGGTGTCCTATGACACAACTCAACTTGTTTAAAAGATTTCCGGTCAAAAGACAAACAATTTTATTTGGCAGTGCTAGCCGTTTAATTCTATGCCAAGATCGTATTGTTGCTGAAGAAATTTTTCTTGGATTAGTTCAGGAATCTCCAAAATGGGAAAGGCATTTGTGTTAGTGAGCAAGAGAGCGAATGCGCTGAAAAAAATTTCAACACTAATTGCGTGCGCTCAATAAAATTTTCCATCTGAAAAAGGTCTACCATATTTGATAATATCATACGAAATTAAGTTAGACAAAGACATTTTCAAATCATTTTGTTTTATTTTAGCTACTTTTACATTTTCTATTTCTTCGATTCTTGAAATCCACAGTTTAAATTTTTGCAATACAGATTCTTTTTTATCTTTAAAAACCTTTTCCCTTTCCACGCCATGGATTTTATTGAACTCAGAATGTTGACTTTCAACATGTTTTCTTAAAAACGATTCATTCCTTGTTTTAAATGACTTCCCACATAAAACCCAAAGCATGTTCTCAAAAGCATTTGGGATCATAAAGTAGGCTTTGCATTCCATTTTGATAAAATATTTTTTAAGTGTTTTAAAAAAAAAAGTTGCGCAGATCCGCAGTGTTTTCGTCGGGCGATTGCTACTAGAGTTGTGTAGTTCGCGAACGAACTAGTTCAATTGAACTATTCACTCAAATGAACTAGAGATCTAGTTCGCAAGAATTTAGTTCAGTAGTTCTTTTAGTTCAGTAGTTCGTTTCGCCCAACTTGCTCATTTTACTCTTCTCGTTCTTTTTTCATGTACGTTGGGTTGAAGAGATTAGTTTTCTCTTTTATTCAAAATTTTGCGCTGCCATTTCGAGAACTCGTCCTATTTGAACAAAACTACCAAATTGTCTTCATTACTTTTTATTCAGAAAACGCACAATTCGAGTGAGATCAAAAACAGTTCGGTAGCTCGCAACAGTTCAATAGCTCTTCTAGTTCAATAGTTCTTCTAGTTCAATAGTTCATAATAGTTCGCGAACTAAAAGACCTAAATAGATCGAAGTAATTCGCGAACTATAAGAATGAACTAGTTCGTAATAGTTCGCGAACTAAAAGAACTAAAAGAACGAACTAGTTCGCGACGAACGAACGAACTAAAAAGAGCGGTCAGTCCAACGAACTAGAATTGCCAACTCTAATTTCTACCGACTAAAGAAAGAGCGTAAGGCACAGTGTTGCCGTTTTGTGTACTTTAGTACGCATTGCGTACTTTTTCAATCACCTGAGTACTTTTTATGTACCAAATTATTTTTGGTCGATTTGCGTACTATTTCGCTCAACTCCCCATTAGAGTTGCAGGACTATCGATTTCAGTTTTTCTTTGATTGTTAAAGGTTAAAATTAGAAACTGGGCTAACGATCAGCTCAATTCTGAATATTCCCGGGGAACGAATTCCCGGGGAATTTACTTTTCTCGGCAATAAACTTCATCTCTTTTAAATATGTGGGAATGGGTATTTGATCCACTCATAATTTTCCTTACCCTATCTATTTAAAAAATGTTAATTTTAGTCTCGATAAATGTAAATTCCCCGGGAATATTCAGAATTGGGCTGTATTTTTTCCATTCCTATTTATTTCTCTCTATGATTTTTCACTGATTTTTTATGTTGCTCGCTAAACCGAGTGCAGAAAAAAATGTATGCCATTTTGCTCGTTATATAAAGTATTCAATAGAAATAATTTGAATGCTCGTTAAATGCGAGCCTCGCTAAAGCGAATGCTCGTTAAAGTATTTTTAATAAGTTTATACTCAAAACTAGTCTTTTAGTCTAGTCTTTGACTAAAACAAAAAATTCATCTTGTATAAATATATTACCATGATTAAAAAATTAGGTTAGTTTTTGTGATTTTTCTTTTTCAAAAAAAATATATATGGGGCAAAACACGTCAAGTGTACCACCGGCAAAATTTTTTCTCCCCGATTTGGATGAAACTTGGTACAGTTGTTATGATGTAAGAGTGCGTTAAATGTGCAAAAAAAGAGTAAATTTTAATCACAGGTTGCCTAGATACAGGGTGTCAAAGTTAAGATTTTTGCTTCGAAGAACATATTTCATTGAATTACAATGGGGCTAAAATCGCCTCGCTTCAAAAATTTTTCGAATGTTTCTTACAAAAAATTTTCTGAACTTTTCGAAAACAATACTTAAAAAAATTTTCGATAACGGTAAATGAGGAAAATTTGGCATTTTAGTTTTATTTCTTGATTTTCTAGGAGAGACGTCATATTTTTATTTTTTAATTTTGAAATAAAGCTTAGTTCTTCCCCTTTAAAATGATGCATAAATCAGAATGGGCGGACCATGATTAGTGCTCCAAATACACCTTTGAAGATGCTTACCTAGCATATTTCCCTCAATAACCACTGAGCGAGCGAACAATGCCCATGAACAATGCACATATCAAAACAGCACGCAACGATTGCGCTTGACAATGCGCTCGCTGAGTGGATATTGAGGGAAATATGCTAGGTAAGCATCTTCAAAGGTGTATTTGGAGCACTAATCATGGTCCGCCCATTCTGATGTTGTAGTTGCCGTTGCTTGCAGTGAATCTGAAGGTAGCTCAGAAAAGGCGCTATCTCTATGTCAATCTGCAAAACGTAATCTAATGCAGTCGTTGACGCAAAGTCCAGGTTTGCCTTTGAACTTTGATGAAACTGATGATCATATTGTCAATGATAACAGTGACTGTTTAGACAACATCAAAATAAACAATTGGATGAAATGGACAAAATTCATGTATGACAACGTTTTATGTAATGTAAAAAAAGAAGAAAGTGAAAGTGTTAACGCCTTTTGGTGTCCATCCTTTATCGATCGACTTATAAATGATATGAAGTGGTACCCACTATGGTCCTGCATATCTGTACCGATGTTTGGCTATGGAAGATGTCCGGTTTCTAGTTCGCATATTGAAGCCGAGTTTAAAAACATAAAACACCATATGTTTTTATGCTGAGCAATTATAAATTTCAATAAGTAAAGTAAATCAACATACATATGTACGTATGCATATACACCTAACTCAGAATTTAATTATACATATGTACATACATAAGAAGAAAGAACAAAACGAAAAGCAATAAACAAAAATTCACTGTCTTGCATCAGCACTAATATGAGTGCGCGATTTCTACGGTCATTGCCGTATTGATTCCCTGCAGTAAATGCGGGGCAAATTGACCCCTGCGTCACCACTGTCATTCTATAGACATGGTCAACGACATATAGGACTATAGGTCTAACTCTTCTTCTTCCTAATCCCTGCAATGTGTTAGAGCTACGCTGCTTCAACATAGGCTTATAGCATGAGGGAAAGACAAGCATGCTATGGCAGCGAAATCGTTAGCTCTGCTGTGGTGAAATGCATTGCCACTTTTCTTTTTAATTTTGGGAGATTTTCGAGTACATTACATATAAAATATCTACCAAACTCATAAAATCATATGAAAAGCTTGAAAAACATAAAAATAATCAAGGAATCGCAATATCAAGGAGAAACAGAAATTGTTTTTTTAGTCCTACCCTGTCCACATAACTTTTTGATCACACTATTTCAGCAAAAATGCTAAATTCTATGTGCAATTAAATTCGTAGCCGTAGTCCAAAATGTATGTAAATTTATTACAAAATGGAAACATTCGTGCACATTAAGCAAAAACATATCGTAATAAATTTAATAAAGTTTCAATTATGAACTTTTCAAGCAATATAAAAAACCGAGCCGACGCCGAGTTTCTATGATAATTTTCTTGCAAGTGGCATCATAGTGCCACTTTGTGTCTACCCGTATTGTTGTTGGTAGCTTTCTGGTGAATTTCTCGAATTTGTTGAATTTCCTATTCCTGCTTAAGGTTTTTGTTGGTAGCTTTTTGGTGAATATCCCCAATTTGTTGAATTTCCTATGCCTGCCTAATGGTGTATATCCCCATCGCGGCAGAGGCTTTTCGACGTCGACAGTTAGACCTACAGTCCTACATGGTCAACGAGGAGGTCCACAGCAGAGAACGGCACGAGTACACCGCAACCATAAGTACACCGCATACATACTCTATTTTTTGTAGATCCGAGTGCCTCATCCATTCTAAGAACAATTTTGCGGTGTTGATTATACTCGTCGCTCATTTGCTCAGAGCTTCATGTGTTCATAACAAGCTCAGTACTTCTCGCTCTCTACATATTTCTACTGTATAAAAGCAATGAGCGCAAAAAACAGTGTCAGTAAATATTGACAGCAAAATGAGCCGAATTTAAAAAAATGTGCGTTTTCGCACTCAAGCTGCTATACGATATGTCATTCTGCGCTTTGTCTACTCGAGTAATGCTAGCGCGTAATATGTACATAACTTCGATTCGCGCTCGTTTGTGTAGATCTATGTATGTATATAAACTCCGCTGATGTTTAGCGTTGAGTGCAATGGGAAATACGAACGCAAAAAGAAAATGCAAACATCCCAGTAGAAAATGTCAGACTTAAACCCTATTTAACTTTAATCAGCTAATGAGATTCAAGCAAGACGAGATCAAAATGGAAATGACAATCGGGCATGACTTTTTCGTTCCACCTGGCTGACACTGTCATGCGGAGCATTTCACTGAGGCGTCCGCTCTGAAGGACACGCGGACTTGTTCACCGCCGACATAATATTCTGCTGGGATGTTTTGCCAAAAGTAAGGGGACGTAAAAAATTTGTATTCACAACAATCACAACAAACACATAACCACGCTTCAGCTTCAGTTTCACAATAATTGCGACCGAGCATTGTGTCCATGCAAGCGGCCGGCTTCTTGAACATAGTTATCATTCTTTGCTATTTACTATACTTCACTCATCGTCATTTTGCGCAGATCAGTATGTGTCATTGTATATTCTTATACATATTTTATTTATCTTGCTGGCGCGAAATACGAATACGATTGCTGAAAGTGAAAATAAAAATTTACGAAGCAAAGTAAAGCAGACACCGCGAACGCATATTCTGAGAATGCTAGAAGCTCAAACGCAGCAATAGCCGAATTGAGATGGTATGGTTAATACTCATGCAAAATAAAATGCGGTGGCGATTACACCGCAAACGCTTTTAAGTCGAGTATACTTAGAGTCATAAAAATAGGGGCTCGCGCAGTTCTCTGGTCCACAGTTCAATTTTCTTGAGCATTCATAAAATGAATTTGCTGCGCGAAATTCAGAAAGCTCCGTAGCGTAATGGTTAGCATGTCCGATCATCAATCCGAAGGCTCGTGTTCGAATCCCAGGGCAGGCGAGAAAAAGTGGAAAATTGTAAAATTCGGTGGACTATTCTTATGGATTCTTATGGGTGAGAAGAGAGAAAAAAAAGTTTCCATTCTGAATTCTCGTGAATGCTTTCACAGTTCGTGCGAAAATTCTCATGATTTATATTTTCAATAACTTAATATTT
Source organism: Chlorops oryzae (assembly GCA_020466095.1). Classification (NCBI taxonomy): domain Eukaryota; kingdom Metazoa; phylum Arthropoda; class Insecta; order Diptera; family Chloropidae; genus Chlorops; species Chlorops oryzae. The sequence continues at coordinate 115,462,494 of CM035806.1, forward strand.
CCAATTTTTTCGCAAAAAAAAATTTTTTTTAAAGCCTGTTAGACTACTATAATGTTATCCACTTAAAAAAAAAAAAAAATTGGCACCCGCCCGAGCGAGATTCGAACACGGGTCTCCAGGTCGCTAGGCCAGACTCTTCACACTGAGCCATCCGAGCCCTGTGCGCGGCGCTTTCTATTTAGGTAATATAGCTAATGAGCTTCCTCTACAGCATCACCAGTTCAATCGTCAACTGGTGTCCGCTCAAACATATGCTCATACAAAGTGTCCATAGGAGAATACATTGGCTTGGGTACAAGTTGGTCACTAGTGACGTTGACGGAGGAACTGGTGACAGATTGAATCAGTCACTAGAGATAATTACTGCAGGGTGGTTACAAAATTGATAGGTTCGAACACATTTTTGGCATGTCTTGGAGCAATTTCCTCAGGTCTGAGTTTCTTCGACCATATCTCCGTAAAATTTTGGTCGATCGTAGTTTCGTTGCTTTCCTTTGAAAGATAGTTTTATGACCAAAAATATCTGGGAACATAATGTATTTAAAAAATGAGATTAAAGCTGAGAAATTCAAAATTTTATCATTGAAGTCGGAAAAATCTCATATAAATTTTTTTTTCCAACTTTCAATCCGCTTGCGCGGTATGAAGATGCAGCTTATTTTGAATTTTTTTTTACACAAAATTATTTTTTATACATAAGGAAACATAATTTTACTATTCCAACGCGATCATACAACTTTCGTAAAAACGACCCAGCCTAGTATACTCGCTTATTATAAAATTTCGATACTTTAAACAAACTTTCAAGTATATAGCGATTGATAGTTCTGGCCGTTCATTATCTCTAAATACTCTGCGAAGTTTAATAAAGTTTTGTTTAGATGGAATTGCCTTATACGGTTGTAAATTGGGCAAACACCAACGATGTGATACGGATTCTCTGTTGCATCGAGGTTGCAGATTGTACAGAGAACAATAGTATTGCTTTTGAAAGCTCTACCATTTATATCTAATAAACCCCCTCTTGCCATAAGAATCAGTCCTGTTGCATGGGAGTCAAGACCACACGAAAACAGAGGAGGTCCATTGAAGCTTAGCAAGCTGAAGCTGTCATGAAATTGAGATGACCTCGCTCTTTCAACGTTCCACTCATGTTCCTTGGATTTCAGTTCTTCTAAAATAGCTTCAAAATTTATGTGTGCAGATGACCGTTATTGTAAAGCGAAGTATTTACGCCAAGCTCTATGATTGAGGTATCTTTAGCCCAGAAATTATTCTTAGCGATGATCTCCTTAGCCAGAATCTTTGGGAGCCTTTCGTCTGCTAGGGACATAACTTTTTTTTATATATTTAAAGTGAAGATTCAGTGTGTACAGAAACATGGAATGGATTCCAGATTCTATGTGCAGCATATATGTAGGTGTGTTTTGTGGTAGAAGTAAGATTATTTTTATAAACGATCGGAACAGCTTTTCGACTTCCTCGTACCTTTTGAATCCCCAGACCTGAGCGCCGTAAAACATAATGGATCTGGCGGCAGCATTGAATATTTTCAGCTTATTTGAGTTTGAGATTTTAGGATGCCGCAAATAGCTAGACCAAGTTGAGTATATCGCCATCTTAGAGAAAGCGAGTTTTTCTTCATGGTGTTTTTGGAAGGAAGAAGTGTAGTGCATGCGAATTCCCAAACATTTATAGCATGGTACGATTTCTATCGGTTCATCGTTTATAGTCGAATTTAGTTGATTTGGTAGACGAGGGCCGCTGCGAAAAACTACGATTTTTGATTTTTCAGTATTAACGTTTAGATACCACATTTTACAGTACAAAAACAGTGCATCAATCATGTTTTGCAATCCTACAGGATTGTCTGACAATAGTACTAAATCGTCGGCGTATAAAAGAATCTTCACATTTGTACCAGCAACATTAATGCAACCGGGGAGGATATCCACTATATCAATGATATATAACGAAAAAAGCAAAGGACTTAAGATGCATCCTTGCTTTACACCACAATTTATCTCTAGACTGTCTGATAGAGTCCAGCCATTCCATATTCGGCACTTTACATCTCCATATAAAAGTTTTAGATTGCAAATTATTTTGGATGATATTCTATAAGACGTTAATTTGCGAAACAGTGAGCCATGTGGGATTTCATCAAAAGCACAGTTTAAGTCAACAAAGAAGGCATACGAAGAAAAGCCAGATAATTTATTTAGATGGATAATGTTTACAAGGTTGAAAATGTTGTCGACAGTGGAGTTTCCTCGGCGAAATCCCGCTTGGTATTCATTGATTATGTTATGCGTTTCTATCCAACGGCTTAAACGATTATGAATGATACCTGTCAAGATTTTGCTCATTGCATTTGAGAGCGATAAACCGCGATAGTTAGAGGCGTAATTTGGGTCTCCTTTTATAAATAACGGTATCAGAATTGATGTAAGGAAGTTCGATGGTATTTGTTCATGCAGAAATATTTTATTTAGTACGCGAAGAACTTCATTTAAGAAGCATATCGGTGCATTTTTATAAAACTCGTACCCAATGCCATCATCTCCAGGTGACTTGTTATCCTTTGTTTCTTTCAAAACATATTTTAATTCGTGAAATTCAAAGGGTGAGTCCATAAAAGGATCAGTATTATAAGGGTCAACCCAAGCTATGGCGACAGAAGTTTAATCAAATGTGAAGAGTTGGCTAAAGTGAACCATAAAACCGGTAGACTGCAAATCGCTCTGACCAAATGAGTTTTCAATTTCAATGAATTTGAAATTTTCCACCAGCTTTTGCTGCAAGATACATGATCAAGTTTTTCAATTGTTTGTTGGTGCAATTATATCTTCTTGTCATGAGCTAATTTCATAAATTTGGATCTGGCATCAAGGAACTGTTGTCTGGGTACGGGCGAATTTTGTTTTCTAAATATCTCGAGTTTTCCGAGCATTTTCTTACGTGCACGAAAGCATTGCCAGTCGAACCATTCATATTTGGGAGAGAACACTGTAGGCGAAGTGCGTGAGTTATTGGATTAACGGATTTTTATGGCAATACTGTTAACTGCTTCATCTACAGTGATCAAGCCATAATTTTCATAATTACTATTTGTTGTAAGCCCTTCAGCGTATAACCACTAAGCAAATAACATATAGAGGTCTCAAGTAGAACAAAAAAATTGGCGGATATTAACGTTGGGTTCTAGCACCCCAAAAAGCAATTCAAGCGTTCGGAAGCATTCGGTTTTTGCTTTTGCGTTTGCAAATTGGTTTTGCTTCACATATCACAGCCAAGTCAGTACATACAATACTACAAGCGACACTCTCTAAATTTTTTGAATTTGCTTGTAGGTATGATAAGAATATGCGGGTGCGATAGAGACAGAGAACAGTTTACATGAGTGCGACTGAAAAAGATAGAGTTTTGTCAACGACTGCTGTGGTGAACAGTTCAACAGCCCTCCAGGAAGTATGAGTAGTTAAGCTGTAGCGTCTTACTAGTTCTAATTCCACCAGCACTGGTTCTTCTTTATACCCCTGGTTATGTTTTACTCTGTACAAAATTAACATTGCGTGTGGGCTAAAAATCACTAATTGTACACTTGAACTAACGCTTTTTTAGTGATTTGGTAACCAATTGGGTAAATTGGGTATAGTAAAACACTAGTTCCTTTGAAAGATTATTGATCATATTTTGTGGTTTTTTGGTTATTTTTGTTCTACAATTTTTTTTTAGCCTCCAATACGTAATATTTAAAAGACACCGAATTATTTTTCGTGTTTGTTTTATTTACAAAAATATTTGTAATATATAAAGATAGATTTTATTTTTGATTTCGAAGCACCAACGCTCTTTGCAACAACTATATAATGGCAACTCTTATTACTGACACGAAAAATCATTTTTCCATGCAATACTAGTCGGAGCTTTATAGCCTTTTTACCCATACGGGTGTAACGATCTTTTTTCTGCCGGGGTATGTCTCAGTCTAACCAGGGTTTGATACAAGAAATTTTCTTCGTAGATGATGAACAGTAGACGCGGTAGCTCTGCTGTAGATTTCGTACTTTTATTAATCTTCTTAATTTCTATGCATTTCTTTTCTTACAATACTAAACAATTCTTTAACATAATAAAATAATGAAATATGCTGTTGAGGGTCAATTTCTTCTCCTCGGACGGTATAGGCGAAGTCAGCGGGCTATGGTGCGCGGTGAATCCTTCGTGTTCCTAGTCCAGCGGAAAACTCGTAACTCGATCGAGGAGGTGTTGCTTCTCGTGTCTCGCTTGATTAGGCGGTATAATTCGAGCCTAAGTCAATTAAACGATGAATACTGTAGCTGGGTCGATTAGGCGGTAATGCTTGTGCCTAAGTCAGTTAAACGGCGAGTCTTGTCTTGGGTACTTTAGGCGATACAACTGTTGCCTAGGTCAATAAAACGGTGAGTTCTCGTAGCTCGGTAGGTTAGGCGGTAAAACCTGAGCCTAGGTCATTTAAACGATGAGTCTTGTGTCCAGTTCAATTCGGCGGTATAACTCGTGCCTAAGTTAATCAACGTGTCTCAGTCAAGGGAGCGTCGTGGCTAATGTCCCGTCGACTTAGCGTCACGGGCGTATCGGGGTAACTTGTACAATAGGCGCAACTGCATTCCAGCTCGAAGCGACTATGTCAAAGCTAGTACTGAGGCGCAGTTATTCAATAGCACGACTGCGTTTCAGGACGGGGCGCTATTGTCTAACAGAATCCCAGGGCGAGGGCAGCGAAATGTCTAGGCGGGACCTGGGGTAACTTTTACAAAGGCGCAACTGCGTTCCAGCTCGAAGCGACTATGTCAAAGCTAGTACTGGGGCACAGTTATTCAAAAGCACGACTGCGTTTCAGCACGGGGCGCTATTTTCCAACCGAATCCCAGGGCAAGGGCAGAAATCAATAGGAGCGACTGCGTTGCAGCTCTAAGCTACTATTGCTTTTAGAAAATTACTATGCGAGAACAGATCAATAGGAGCGACTGCGTTGCAGCTCGAAGCTACTATTGATTTTAAAAAAAAATTACTACGCGTGAGCTTCTGTTCGAAGTGCTTTGATCAACTGCTAGTCAGAAGATGATCAATCTTCGTCGATTGCTCTCCTTTTATAGCCACCAGAGGGCTTAATGTTGCTATGTCTGCGATAGGTACTTGGTGTAGCGAGTATTCGGTATTCGCTCAGCTGACGGGGATCGTGTAACCGTTTGGGCTCCTAATGCCACATTGCGTTTTGTTTGATTGATCGCCTTGGCTCCTAATAGGATTTTGTTTTTTTTTTCCTTCGCTTTCGAAATTACTTATTTACATTTTTTTTTTTTTTTTATTTTTTTTTTTGTTTTCTTTCTTCTGTGTTTTTTTTTTATTTTTTTTTTGTTTTCTTTCTTCTGTGTTTTTTTTTTTTTTTTTTTTTTAGTCGTAAATGAACAAAGTAATAAAAATAAAACAAGCCTCTAAGAAAAAAAAAATAAATTCAGTTCAAACTTAACTTTTGGATTTTGCTAGAAGCATATTTGTCGCTAAAAATTTGCTTCGTTGCACGGGGTTACCTCGTTTATCTAGGTTTGCTGACAACCCCCGTATCAAACCGCTCGGTTTCCCATACAAAAGCAAACCCAGTCAAGTGGTGGGTTTGGCGCTAACCCAGTCCCAAACCTCGATAAGGCACAGGGTTGCATTCAATAAACTGACATATATTGTGAGAAATTCCCTGTGAAATGGCAATTTTCGTTGAATGGGGAATGAATTAAAGAAGAAGAAGAATGAGAAAAAGAATAAGAAGTTGAAGTTGAAGTCAAATCGAAGTTTTTGAAAAGGAAATGAATAAGGAATTAAAAGAAAAGGTTTTCGGGGAAAAAAAGAAAAAGAAGGTGTGGAGCGAAGATGCGGAATGTGCCCTAATCGAATTGTTGGCTGAAAATATAGATGGACTACGTGGGAACAGAAAAAACGGCCATGTGTATGCCGAGATTTGTGATGAAATGGCGAAAAGAAATTTTTTCAGAGCTCCTGTGGAATTTCGCGATAAAATTCACAATCTCACAAACAAGTATAAGTATGTATTTATTTAGAAAAAGAAAAATGAACTGTCAAACGTAACCTCGATAAGTGCAGTGTAAAGGCGCTAGGTTTGCATTTAGGTTACGAACGCAAACCTAGGTTTCCTATGTTAGTGTAAAAAGGCTATTATACGAAGCTTTACTTCACTTTGCACTAGTTCTTTAGTTTTGGTGAAAGTACTAGTTGCATCCAGGCAATATACCTCACACTTCCTAGAGGGTAATAAGCATAGAGCTCTGCTGTGTTGAAAGTCAGATTGTAATGTCGATGTGTGAGTTCATCTGTACACAAATCGTGGTGAAAGTCAGTTTATTTTATTTGAATGTGTTAACTGTGGGCAAAGTCAGATTGTGAATGGGCAAAGTCGGTTTATACAAGCTCCCCTCACCCGTCTTAGTGATTTTGGGAAGTGTCGCTTGTAGTATTGTATGCAGGGCTGCCAGATAGCCCGATTTTATCGTCATTTGACGATTTCTTATGCCAAATATGCATTTTACCGATTTGACGATTTTTACCCCAAAAATACACAATAATTGACGTTTTTTAAATCAATCTGACCAGGTGTGGTAGCAATAGTAAAAATAAAACAGATGGCAATCAAATTTGCACGATTCATACCATATAGAACTATAGCTGCAACTTCGGCCAAATTTTGGCGCGAGCCACCATGTGAGTGCACCTTAATAAAGGATTTTATAATGTAGATTTTGATGTAAAACTCTATTAAAAATTGAATTTAAGCAGATACTGACATATATGACACTCTTTTTTTTTTTTTTTTTGGGCTAATAAAATTGGCTTCGGGTCACTGTAGGTTCCATATGACACTCTTATAATTATTCGAAACTAACTGTGTCACTTTCAATCTAATCACAGCCAACTTCGCAAACTTCTGGTTTTTTGTCATTTCGTTTCCTTTCGAAAACATTTATAATTTTTATCAGCATTAACGGTGATATCCAGTGTTAAAGTTATCGTTGCAAACAAATATTAAAAATGCTGAAAGCATACTTCTGTTATTTATCTTTTTTTGAGTGCAAAAATGAATTCAATAAAGGCAAATTTCCTTTTTAAAACATTTTTTTTTTAACTGCGTTTTTTTGACGATTTTTTAAAGTTCAATGCCGATTTTGACGATTTTTCTGTTAAAAAGTGACGGTTTTAGACAAAAATCATCTGGCAGCCCTGATTGTATTAGGTGTAGTAAAAAGAAATCCATTATTTTTGCATTAAATTGAGGGCTTTATTTAAGATAGTTAGAATGACCCGATTTAGGTCAAATATGCGCCGTTTTGTTCGATAACTTGTTGCCATTTTAAAGGTCATTTCATTATGCCTCTCTCATAGAAGCCCTCGTTCCTATTAGCAAAAAATTGAGACAGTCGAATTTCAGAAGCCTCTCTTGAAGCGAATGTTTCATCAGCAAAATTGTTCGCCATGGACAGGAACAGATGGTAATCACTTAGTGCCAGGTCCGGACTATAAGGTGGATGCAGAAGAACCTCCCAACCGAACTCCCGGAGCTTCTGGCGAGTCACTATCGATGTGTGTGGCCTGGCGTTGTCCTGATGGAACACAATTCCTCTCCTATTGGCCAAAGCTGTCCGCTTATGGGCGATTGCTTCCTTCAGACGGTCCAATTGTTGACAGTAGAGTTCCGAGTTAAGAGTTTTGCCGTATGGGAGCAGCTCATAGTAGATAATTCCCTGCCAATCCCACCAAACACACAGCAAAACCTTCCTGGCCGTCAATCCTGGCTTGGCCACCGTTTCCGCCGGTTCACCGTGTTTCGACCACGACCGTCTTCGCTTGACGTTGTCGTAAGTGACCCACTTTTCATCACCAGTCACCAACCGCTTCAGAAATAGGTCGATTTTGTTGCGGTTCAGCAGCGATTCGCAGATGGAAATTCGGTCTATGAGGTTTTTTTGCGTTAACTCGTGTGGCACCCATACATCGAGCTTCTTTGTGTATCCAGCCTTATTCAAATGGTTCCAAAAGGTTTTTTGTGCAATCTTTAGCTCTTTTGCAATCGAAACAGTGCTAACATGACGGTCGGACTCGATAATTTCCATGATTTTATCGACATTTTCGACAATTGGCCTTCCAGTGCGTGGTGCATCCTTGACATCGAAGTTACCGGAACGGAATCGACGAAACCAAAATTGCGCATGATTGGCTGTTACAGTATCAGGTCCATAAACGCTATTCACATTTTCAGCCGCCTGGCTTGCGTTTTCTCCCTTATCGAAGAAAAACTGTAAAATGTAGCGAATTTTCTCTTTGCTGATGTCCATCTTTGACAAGCTCTCAAACAAAACTGAATCAATCAATCAAAAAAGTGTCAAAAAAGCTTTTTTAGTAGGAACTGTCATCTTTCTAATGCCCCCTAGCGGAACACGATCGGACTTATACAACGCGAGATGCAGATAAAAAACGCCATCTATTGGAAAAATAATGGATTTCTTTTTACTACACCCAATATGAGCAAAGACTATTAAACTAACAAGATGTCACGCACCACATACAAACGAATGTCCATAGAAAATTTTTGCTATGGCACTATCATAATGCCAGACATGAGAAGCGTGAGAGAGCAAAGCTAAAAATGTTCTCTCAATTCTGTTCTTTAAATTTGGTCTCTTATTTTACGCTCTCGTTTCATACATACATGCATATGTATGTTGATTGAATTATTTGCTGTTTGGCTGGCCAAGCGTTGAGATTTTGAATTTCGTTGCTTTCAAAGATTTTCGATTCGTATTTTGATTTGCATTGTTATTCGTTGGCTTTTGCGTTTTTGCTGTTGTTGCTGTTGTTGTTGCGTTTATTTTCCGTTGATTGACTTAGGGTGTTTTTACCTTTGTTTAATTCTAACTTGGCTTGTTAATCACGGTTCGCCATAGACGGGCACTGATCTATTCCATGTACCACAAAAACGTGGTATGAGATATTGCAAGGTGGTTCAGCCAAATAAGGCCAACGCCTTTATAAAGCCCAAATTTTAGGAAACATATTTCTAGCACTCCCAGAATAAATATTTTTGGCATATTCTAAAGCGTTTATATTAACTTCACAAAGCAACAAAAATTGCTTCGATTGCGTAGCTGATTGAATAGTAATCTTCCAACAAAGTCGGAAGAAGTGAAAATAACGTGCTTGATCTAATTTTGCGTGAGAAGAAGAACAACGTTTTTCTAAAAGTTGTTGATAATTTTGTAAAGTCTTGATTGCCATACCGAAATTCGGACTTTATTCAAAATGAAAAGGTTGGGAGAAAAACCTTGGCTTTGTTGTATTCCGAATTAAACGTTGTGGAAGAAATTATATTGAGTGGTCTTAATAAGGCCCACAATTGCCACGTTGCAACTGGTTCATAAAAAAAATTTTTTTTTGCAGGCCCTTAATGGACCTTAATATACCAAGCAGTTAAAAACAATGAGAAAGAAAGCCTTTCACTGCAATGGGCAGCAAGTTAACAAAATTATTATCGATAATGCCTTGTACCTGCACTTGAATATACAACGTTGAGTTTTAAAAATATTATTTTATATAAGAAGTGCTGTGCAGAGTGTATATTTTAATTTCTATCTCAAACATCAACTACAATGAAATCAGATAATATTTTTAACTTTTTCTTTATTTGTTCGCACGTTTTTAAGGCAATCGGCATTCTGCCTTTATTTAGACATGGGGTTCCTAATATGTCAAAAAAAGCACAATTTATAAAATAAAGAAAAGATTTGTAGTATGTATACACACGAACACACAAACTCATTTTTCCACTTCATTCACGACATAAATGGTTTCATATGACCAAATTCTTTGCAAGCTGCACTCATTGCACGAGCAACATATTTTGCAGGCAGCGTCGTCGAATCGTGGGAAAGTGTTTTGTCAGCATACCTCACAAGCTAATTCAAAAGATTCTATATTTTTCAATTGTAATTCATTTATGCTTACTTAACATATTTTTGATATAAATAAAGCTTGAAGTTCAGTTGGAACTTCAGATTGGATTTACATGCGAAACCTTTTGCTTTTCCATTCTCAATAATTGGCGTATCTCCGCCGTATAAATATAGAGATATTGGGCGCTAGCCGCCAAATAGATTTGCGAGTCCTGCCGCTCAGCAATAGCGGGGCATAACAAAATAAAAACCTTTAGGATATAAAGAAATAAAAACTATAAAATAAAAATATTAATTCTTCTACGCGAAGGATACACTACATGGCGATCCGATCCTGCCGACCAAATTTGGATCCTTCTGATACTTTCCTTAAAAAAAAAAAAATAAAAAAAAATAAAAAATAAAAAAATTAAAATTGACAATTCCTCTGCCTAAGCAGAAATTTCCAAAAAAAAAAAAAAAAAAAAAAAAAGATTTTTATTTTAACCATAGCACTAGGAGCCTTGCCATAAATTAATGTTGTTTATCTCCACTCAATTTTAAAGCTTTGAACAAATCCATGGAATTTTTTTTATACGGTCAGACAAATTGAGATGAGAATCACATACACAAATTTTCATTAAAGTTTCAAAAAAAGACTATATATCTATATATTTTTCCCAATATATTGTAATTGCTCTGTGTAATAGACGACTGAAGACGCTCACCGAAATATATGCTTCATGGAAAATACTTAGAAGACAAAAATCCACATTTGAGAAATACAAATACATTTCATTTCCAAAAACCATGGGAACCACAAACTCTAAGCCAACAACACAATCGGGAGACCCGCAGGTTCAGATAATCAACAATCAAAATTATCATTCAGAAGTCCTGGATCAACACGAAGTCATTTTATGGGCAATTCTAATCATTTGCATATTGAATTTAACCCTTAAAATTTATAGAATAAACAAAAAGAATAAAAGGCAAGAAGCTCTTAAAGCAGCTAGATCTGTGGCATGCCTTACTGACGTCAGATCCAACTAATCAAATATGGAAGCATTGACGCAAGAAATACTTACGCGTCTAAAACATAACTTGTCCAATCTCAAAAAGACCCCGACGAGAAAATACACAAAGAAAACTCTCATAAGTAGAAAGGAAGAAAATGAAAAATTGTACAACGGGCTGATCGACGCTATTAAAGACGCGGAGGAAAATTTTCAAACAGCAGCCACAAAAACAGCAAGAGAATTATATTTTGCTATCCTCACGATTTTGAACAGCAAATTGGAAGACCATAGAAAATTAATAACATTTAAAGTCATTGCAACGTGCGTTTCGTCCTTTTTATCATTATACCAGAAAAATAAAAAAGAAACAAGAATGACAGAATCAAACTTCAACGTGATACAGTACACTAAGGCCATACCAGAATTTTCAGGCAAAATTTATCAACTTAATCAAATTATTTAACGCAGAAATTCCAGATAGTAAAAAACCCACTTATTTTGCATTAGTCTTCAACACCAAAATACCAGATAAAGTAAAAACAAAACTCGAATTACTTGGCACAACTGGCATAGAAAATCTAATACAAAATTTAAAGGCAATATTCAAGCCCAGAAAAACTGCAAACACTGTATTAGATGAATTATCCAGAGCAACACAAGGCCGAAAACCAATATCTAAATTCGCTGAAACCATCGAAAGTTTAATTTCGGAATTAAATTCAATACAAATTTCAACGCTGCAAACACCAGCAGAAAAGGCAGCTATAATCAAATCAAATGATGTGATAGCCCTTAATGTGCTAAAACGAGGCATAACAAATGCTAACATAGCACAAACAATTGCAGTAAGTAGAGTCACCACTTTTAATGAGGCTCTCCAAATAGCGCAAGAATCAGATCATACGGAAGAAGCTCGTATCATGATGTATAGACAGCGCAACGGCAAAAACCAGCATAAAGGTAATCAGCAGAGGCAAAATTGTAATAGAAGACATGATAACAACAGACAGACACAACAACATCATTCGCAAAACTCAAGTCATCAAAACAACAAAACATACAACAGACAGCAGCAATACGATCGCAGAGGAAACAACAACAACAATTACAACAACCACTTCAACAATCGCTACAACAACAACAACAACAACAACGGTAACCGACAAGGCACGCGCGATCGTCTCGCATATCAGCAAAGTGCACAATACAACAACAACAACAATTTCCAAAATCAAAGGCACAACAACAACAATGCTCGTGCGAATTCAAATTCGAATAACTCTCAAAGCCAAAATAATGTAAGGCATAATGCATTTTTTGTAAATGGCACAGAGCAACAGGGAAACTTGAGTACCCCCGATACCGAACAGGTAGCAGATTAGGTCACTCGGGGAATTATATGAAAATTTTTCATTTCACTGTAAATTTTGATCACAGTAATTATGCTTATATTAAATGTAATAATAACATTCTTTCATTTTTAATAGATACAGGGGCAGATATATCATTAATTAAATATGAACATTTGTGTAATATATGCATTGACAGTAGCGACTCATGTGCAATTTCAGGAATCTCAAAGAAAGACATTGTGACTTTAGGGACATGTATTTTGCATATAAATATAGAGGATAGTGTTTTAAGACACAAATTCAGTGTTGTAGATGATTCATTTCCTATAAGGTCAAGTGGAATTTTAGGAAGAGATTTTTTTGCAAAGTTCAGAGCAAAGATTAACTATGAAAATTTTACCTTTTCTTTTACACATAGAGGCATCGACCACATTTTTGATTTAATTCCCAAAGAAGTTCTTCTCACTAATATAAGGAAACAAAAATATTTGTCCACCAACGATTTAAACTTGCGATGGTTAAAGTTGAAAACGCTTTTGAATTTACAAAATTTAGACTATTCCACTAGCAAATCAATAACGGCTCTTTGCAATAAATTTCAAAATCTATTTTATTTAAACAATGAAGAATTATCAGTTAATAACTTTTATGAACAAAAGCTAGTACTAACAGACTACAGTCCTATTTATATTAAAAATTATCGCCTTCCCCATAGCCAACTAAATGAAATCAATAAACAGGTTCAAGAACTGCTAAACAAGCTAAATAAAAAACTAGTCGATGACAAATTTCCCATTTCAAGATTGGAGGATGTACTCGATAAATTAGAAGGTGCTAAATATTTCTCCACATTAGACATGACAAATTCATTCCATCAAATTCCGCTCAGTAAACAATCAAGACCTTTAACAGCTTTTTCAACAAACAACGGACATTATCATTTTAAAACCGTTCCATTTGGATTAAATTTAGCTTCAAACAGTTTTCAAAGAATGTTGACAATAGCACTCTCAGGCTTAGACAATATATGCTTTATATATGAGGCATTCTTTTATAAACCGAACAAGAAAAGGGAAAAAATGAAATTAGGTCTTTCGAATTGCGCAAATTTTTTGGTACAGCTTCTAGACATGAAACTATTCAACATGTAGTGCAAAATTTGTCTCGAAATGCATTATTCACGGAAGACCGTTACTTTAAAGTTGCGGAAAATCTGATTTTTTTAAAAATTATCTGCTTTTAAAAACCTTATATCTCCTGTTCCACTTGGCCGATTTGACTCGGGTTTTCACCTCTTGATAGATAATTTTATGCGCTTTAAATCTGCGTTCATATTTTTGGCATATGTTTTATAAAACACATAGAAAAATGCAGTTGAATTTTTAAAATTCACTTTTAAAGCAGGCGCCCCAAAAATAACATATTTTTTCCAACACCATTGTGTGCGCCATAATATTTTCCTTAATAAGGTAAGTGTACCACGTAAGGCCCGGCTCCTCGTAAGGCCCACTTTCATTTTAACCAACTTCTAACTATCAAATGTTTCTGTACTTTGAAATAACAAGTATAACTCCCTAAATAAAATTACATAGCCACCTCGATTGCGAGATTTAAAATTAATGAAATTTTCTTCGAATATTTTTAAGGAATTACAGATTTCACGTTATAAAATGGTTAATAACTTTCAAATAACAAAAAACGCTATTCTAGAAAAAAGTTTATATTAAGGAAAAAATTATGGCGCACACAATGGTGTTGGAAAAAATATGTTATTTTTGGGGCGCCTGCTTTAAAAGTGAATTTTAAAAATTCAACTGCATTTTTCTATGTGTTTTATAAAACATATGCCAAAAATATGAACGCAGATTTCAAGCGCATAAAATTATCTATCAAGAGGTGAAAACCCGAGTCAAATCGGCCAAGTGGAACAGGAGATATAAGGGTTTTTAAAAGCAGATAATTTTTAAAAAAAATCAGATTTTCAGCAACTTTAAAGTAACGGTCTTCCGTGCATAATGCATTTCGAGAAAAATTTTGTACTGCATATTGAATAGCTTCATTTGTAGAAACTGTAAAAAACTTTTTGAAGCAATCGGGGATATTCAGTCCAAAAATGTGTTCGGTTTGTAAAAGAATGACCCATATATAGATGACATTATAGTTTTTGGCAAAACAATATCAGAGCATAATTCAAATCTTCAGCAAGTATTCCAAAGATTACAAAAATACAATTTACAGTTAAATGCATCAAAATGTAACTTTTTTAAAAACGAAGTAATATTTTTAGGTCATAAAATAACAGACCTTGGCGTAACAACTGACCCAGAAAAATGCAAGGTAGTGAAAGACTTTCCAAGACCTACAAATTCAAATGAAGTAAGAAGATTCGTTGCATTTTGCAATTATTATTGAAAATTCGTAAAAAACTTTGCAGAAATGGCAAACCCCCTGAATAATTTACTCAAAAAGAACGTAGTTTTTAATTGGAGCCCTGAATGCGAAAAATCATTTCAAATATTAAAAACCTCACTAATTAATCCACCTATCTGACAATATCCAAATATCCAAAAAGAATTCATTTTAACAACAGACGCCTCAAATTATGCACTTGGTGCAGTACTTTCTCAAGGTACAATAGGATCTGATCTTCCAATTGCATATGCAAGTAGATCTTTAAATACACACGAACTAAATAAACCAATAATAGAAAAAGAACTTTTAGCTATTCATTGGGCGATAAATCATTTCAGACCTTACCTCTATGGAAAAACTTTCAAAATAGTAACAGATCATAGACCATTAGTTTCATTGTTTAAACACAAAAACCCCTCTTCAAAACTCACCAGAATTCGAATGGATCTCATGGAATATGATTTTGAGATCATATACAAACAAGGAAAATTAAACACTAATGCTGATGCACTTTCTAGAATTCCAGTAAATTCTAATGAATTAAGAACTTTGATACCATGCATTGCAGCAATAACTAGAAGTACAACTAAAAATGTGACCCGTCCAAATAGAACACCTACCCCCACAAAGAGGATTAGCTATCCGCACATGTGGGAATGCATATCTATTTCGGATGTACGAAATTTGCCAATTCTTAAATTTGTGCAAACACAAGGGGAGAATAAATGTACAAAACGTAAAAATCTGCAGACTTTTGCCATCATTAACAACGATGTTCTTATTGAATCAAGCGACAAAGCATACTGCACAAAACTAGTTTTGGAGAAGCTGATTTCAATATTACACTGCAATGGCATAAGTAAGCTAGCTCTTTCTAAGAAAGACCTAGTATTTGAAACTATAAGTCAACAAGAATTAAAATCATTATATGAAGAAACACTGCAGAAACAAATAAATAAGGGATTGTGCACTCCAATAAATATTATTTTGTTCGAACCCCCCGAACCAATTAAATACGACCCTGATCAGTTACGTCTCATTAAAGAAAATCACTTGTCTTTACTCGGAGGTCACAATGGTGTAAACAGGACAATAGCTAAGTTGAAACAACGCTATGTCTGGAAAGGTATGAATAAAATGGTAAAGAAATTCATACAAAATTGCGAAATTTGCAAAAAAATAAAATTACCGTACATACTAAAGAGAAGATGATAATCACTGAAACCCCTTCTAGTCCTTTTGAAGTAGTATCAATTGACACAATAGGACCCTTACGCCCATCAAATAATTTCAGGTATATTTTAACTCTACAATGCGACTTAACCAAATACGTCGAAGCTTTCCCTATGACATCTAAAGAATCATTAGAAGTAGCAAAAACGATAGTAGAAAAATTCATTTTAAAATATGGTCATTTAAAAACAATGAAAACAGATATGGGAAAAGAATTTGTAAATCAAACTATTTCAGAAATTTGTAGTTTATTAAACATTGAACAAAAAACCTCAACACCCTATCACCACGAATCTTTAGGTGGAATAGAAAGAAATCATATAGTTTTCAACGAATATCTTTTATGTTGCACTGAAGACGCAGAATGGGATAAGAATATACCTTACTATACGTTCTCTTATAATACCACTCCACATACAAGCACAAAATACAACCCCTTTGAATTAATATTTGGAAGATTACCAAGCTTGCCAACAAAAATTTACAGTAACGAACCTATTTACAATTTTAATCGTTTCAAAATGAGCTCAAAGTGAGATTACAAAACGCACATGAGAATGCAAGAAAGTATTTGATTAACTCAAAAATTAAAAATAAAGAATGTTATGACAAGATTTCAAATCCTATTGAATTTAAGATAGGTAGCCTAGTTTTCTTAAGAAATTATGCAGGTAAGAAATTAGACAGTCCTTATGAATGTCCTTTTAAGATATTAGAACGACAAGGTGTTAATTCAGTAATATTGTATAAGAATAAAAGAAAACTAGTGCATAACAACAATTTAAAACTATGTGAGTAAAAAAATACACAAAATATAGATACTATATATTATATTAAGCATTAGTTAGAAGCATGCGATAAGTAAATTTTTACACGATAATTAAACTTTTAAGGCGAAATGTAGATTTTAAGGCAATACTATATTCTAAGATGCTTAACACAAATAATTTTCTACTTCGTATGTATATACAAAAAAAAAACAAAAAAAACAACAATTTTTTTTTTCTCTACAGGGTGAGGGTGTAGTATGTATACACACGAACGCACAAACTCATTTTTCCACTTCATTCACGACATAAATGGTTTCGTATGACCAAATTCTTTGCAAGCTGCACTCATTGCACGAGCAACATATTTTGCAGGCAGCGTCGTCGAATCGTGGGAAAGTGTTTTGTCAGCATACCTCACAAGCTAATTCATAAGATTCTATATTTTTCAATTGTAATTCATTTATGCTTACTTAACATATTTTTGATATAAATAAAGCTTGAAGTTCAGTTGGAACTTCAGATTGGATTTACATGCGAAACCTTTTGCTTTTCCATTCTCAATAATTGGCGTATCTCCGCCGTATAAATATAGAGATATTGGGCGCTAGCCGCCAAATAGATTTGCGAGTCCTGCCGCTCAGCAATAGCGGGGCATAACAAAATAAAAACCTTTAGGATATAAAGAAATAAAAACTATAAAATAAAAATATTAATTCTTCTACGCGAAGGATACACTACAGATTAAATAAAAGTGATTTAGATCCAAACTCTCTCTAAGTTGAACCAATTTTCGCCTCTATGGCAAAAGGCGTTAGCATGGCCTTATTTGGGTCCGTTACCTTACTCAATAAAGCCTAGTTTAAAAAAAATTTATCTAGGACTTTTTAAAAAAAAATTTTTTTTGTTAAATCAAGTTTTTCTATCGTGTTTTCCCCAATAGCAGGGCAAAAACTTTTTTCTTTTTGTTGAAATGTTAGGGTGTTCAAGCTGAATTTGAAAGATCGTTAGGAAAAAAAATGTGGGAGTTTTTTCAGAATTTTGGAAAGAGGGAACCTCGGGCTTTTCAGACGATGTATGGAGAGAAAAGACGTTCAGATTCAGGCTACCGGCGTACAGTGGTTCAGACTGAGGTTAGGTCGGTAAAAAATCTGTAACTTTTGAACCAATAGAGACAATTATATAATTTTTTCGCCATTTCGCCTTTATAAAAACCGCCCACTTTTCCAATTTTTTGAAATCATATTACTTGCCTTTACACATGTTCAAATAACAAATTTTACCAAAATATCTTGAAGGACTTCGATCTTAGAGCAGTTTTTGTGATTTTCGTACAAGACCCTTTTATATTCGTGCATGCGGAATGCACCCTCTTTTTTGGTATAATGGAAAGTTTCACAATGATGTTGGCAGTTGTTGGCAATAAAGTATACATTTTTGAAAAGAAAATAGTTTTGGCTTTCCAATAAATGTAATTTTGTTTTGAAGATTTTTGATGCAAACAAGTTATACTCTTGCAAAATAAGAAAATCGTATAAAATTGGAGCTTAAAAAAAAATATTATAATAGATATTTTCGATACAAGTGTCGAAATGAAGCTTTTTTTTGCACGAGTGGTAAATGTTGTAAAACGAGGCGCAGCCGACATTGGGCATTTTTGGCCGACCCACTGAAATTCTGAACCACTGTGCGGCGGCTCAAAATTTTGGTATCTATCAAAAACTGACATGTGCAAAACGATTGAGCAATGTTTAGAGGGGGATAATGGACCTATTTTTTGTGTTTTTACGAATTTTTTTTTGTGTTTGTGAGAAATTTTAAATGTTTTTTGTTGTCTTAGAGAATTTAAAATTTTTTGTTTTTGTTTTTGAGAATTTTATTGTTTTTTTTTGTGTTTTTGAGAATTTTATTAATGAATGAAACATACATGATAATGTTCCTTTAATTTAACTTTCTATTGTTGCCGTGGCAACGTGCGCCGGTACAGGTAGTGTTTATTAAATTTTCTCAGCACATTGCCTTCTTAGCTCAACGTTTTGCCTATTTGTGCTTAAGAATGCTTAGCTTTGCTTCACGCTTACGTTTATCTTCAGCAACAGTCCACTGGCAGTGTTTGAATAATAAAACGGTAATTAGTTTGTCTAAAAGAGATAATTTATGATTATAACAATCATCGGTTTCGTCGAACCACTTTGAAAAATTGCTTTCAGAAGTACATTTTATGCATTGTTGCATTATGTATTGTTTTATATTTTTTTGTTTTTTGTTCTCCTTAAAAATATATTCAAAAGCCTTAATATGTATTTTGCTGATTTCAAAAAATATGTCAGACGGCGCACATAGCTTTCCAAAGTCGGTTGGGCTGGAGTATTTTTTTTCATTTATAAACCTTTCTGAAGGAGAAGTCAAAAGTTAAGTTTCTTTTAATATTGTTTTTTTGCAATTCGGGCAATTCACAGCCCTTGCAATGTAACCAACAAAATATCTACTGGAGGTTAATTCCACAGGTATTTCGAGAGATGTAAAATTGTCCATATTGGTGTCAAAGTAGGCTTCATTATCTTTAACAAGATTGCTGAGAGATAATGCAATATTTGGAGTTTCTTTTTCTTTCGCATTGTCATTGGACTCATAAATAATTGAGTCAAATTCGACTGGAAGCATAATGTCATTATCTGCTTCACAATTAGCCTTATTTGTAAATTTAAATAGACTTAGCGAAAGCAACTTTGCAATGATCACGTTAAACTCATGCACAGAAGGGTTCCGGCAGTTGCCCCCTTTAGCGCGAACGCATGCAAATAAATTTTCAATGTGATCTTCGTTAAGTCGCCCAGTTAACACAAAAAAGTTAGATGAGTTGCTTTTCAAAAGAGCTGAAGTTAGTTGGAAAATCCCTTCGGTAGATTGCAGTAAGCCTTCAATGCAAAAAATGGCGTTGCCAAGGGTATTTACGTCCTGGAAATAAGCCTGCAACTTTTTCATTTTTTGCCAAACTAGGTTGTCAATTTGCCAGTGCCGTAGCAACCATAGGGGCAAGAGGGGGCTTTCCCCCCACGCATTTTTGTTTTTGCCCATGAAAAAAATTAAAAAAAGGAGAAAAAATAAATGACAATCGAAAAAACAATGATATTCAATTATATCTATATATATAAAAATCAAATGGTGTGCGTATGTAATCGATAACCGTCTAAACTATCAGACCGATTTCAAAACCAAAACATGCGTTGGAAAGGTCTTTTTGGGGAGCAGGTTATAGGCTATTGAAATATTAAAAAGATAAATGTGTGCGTGAAATAATGGCCAAAAAGCCGCGGATTGTTCATTATTCACTCTAACTAAGCTGTAAAGAAAATTTGATCACATGGCCATAGCAAAAAAATTTTCATGAAAATTCAAATTCAATTTCGATTTCGGTCAGATGCCAACAGAAACATACTGATCTCTTCCCGTTAAATGTCTACCATCGCCGAAATTCGCGAAAACCGCATAATTTGGCTTTTTCCTATTTTGAATCGTACACTAAGCAGCCAAATATAGTGCTCTATTAGGGTTAAAAATTGGCCATGTCCACGATTCGTGAAATTTGCGAAATTTTGATTTTTAGTATTTTGAATCATACACTAAGCAGCCAAATATAGTGCTCCATTAGGGTTAAAAGTTGACCATGTCTACCATGGCCGAAATTCGCGAAAACCGCATAATTTGGCTTTTTCCTATTTTGAATCGTACATTAAGCAACCAAATATAGTGCTCTATTAGGGTTAAAAATTGGCCATGTCCACGATTCGCAAAATTTTGCAAAATTTAAATTTCACTATTTTGAATCGTGCATTTAACAGCCAAATATATTGTTCTATTAGAGTTAAAATTTGACCATGACCACGATTCGCGAAATTTTGCAAAATTTAAATTTCACTATTTCGAATCGTGCAATTAGCAGCCAAATATATTGTTCTATTAGAGTTAAAATTTGACCATGACCACGATTCGCGAAATTTTGCAAAATTTAAATTTCACTATTTTGAATCGTGCATTTAACAGCCAAATATATTGTTCTATTAGAGTTAAAATTTGACCATGACCACGATTCGCGAAATTTTGCAAAATTTAAATTTCACTATTTTGAATCGTGCATTTAACAGCCAAATATATTGTTCTATTAGAGTTAAAATTTGACCATGACCACGATTCGCGAAATTTTGCAAAATTTAAATTTCACTATTTTGAATCGTGCATTTAACAGCCAAATATATTGTTCTATTAGAGTTAAAATTTGACCATGACCACGATTCGCGAAATTTTGCAAAATTTAAATTTCACAATTTTGAATCGTGCATTTAACAGCCAAATATATTGTTCTATTAGAGTTAAAATTTGACCATGACCACGATTCGCGAAATTTTGCAAAATTTAAATTTCACTATTTTGAATCGTGCATTTAACAGCCAAATATATTGTTCTATTAGAGTTAAAATTTGACCATGACCACGATTCGCGAAATTTGCAAAACTTTAATTTTCGCATTGCAGTACAGAGTAAGGCCCCTGCTCTGAATGTGCTGAGGAAAAGGTATATGTGCAATCGGCTAAGCCGATGTAAACTTCCTGGGATATATTATCCCAATAAAGTTTTTAGGTGGGACATATTACGAATTTTTCTTCTGCCCGGGCAACGTCGGGCGATTTCAAAACCAAAACATGCGTTGGAAAGGTCTTTTTGGGGAGCAGGTTATAGGCTATTGAAATGTCCAAAAAGATGAATGTATGCGTGATATAATGGACAGAAAGCTGCAAATACAAATACAAAACTGTGAATTCATTTTAATATTGTAGCATCTAGGAGCTTTTGGAGATTGTGAGAAATGAAAATAATATCATTTGAAAAACTGAAATAAAAAAATTTATTTTGCTTTTTCAAAACATCATATTAATGCCGCGGCAAAGACGGAGCAATCTTGCACGGCGCACGCGTAATGCTACAAGCGTACTTGCTCTTAGAAGAGGCGAAAGTGATGAGCAGCGCGCAAATCGAAATGACTTGACACGAGAACGTAACTCAAGATTGCGTTCTGCCCGAACAGAACAGGAAATATAAGCGATTAATGCTATTCATCGTGCTAGAATGAGACTCAGTCGTGGTCTATCACATGAAGATCAATTGCAGCAAAATTTGAACAGGCGTACACAAAGGCAGGCGCGTGCTGTGGGAAATTTAGAGCGTGCCGCGTTTAACTATAATAACGCAATCGATTATAGTTCGCACCGTTCTGTTTTAATTGGTGTAATGAATCAAGTGTGCCAACATTGTAATGCATTGAAATTCCCAAATGAAACACCAGGTATGTGCTGTTCAAATGGAAAAGTTAAACTACCAGAATTGAATCCACCACCAGAACCATTGCTTTCATTGGTGGCAGGAATAACACCACTATCGAAGCATTTTTTGTCGAAAATTCAGAATTATAATTCATGTTTTCAAATGACTTCGTTTGGTGCAACAAATATTATTCGCGATAATTTTATGCCCACTTTTAAGGTAATTTTATTTTTTAAGGTAATTTTATTTTTGTCTCTTTCGCGCGGCTGTTTTTGGACCTTTTTTAAAAAAATTCCTGACAGAAAACGAAAAGAGCTTTTTCAATTTTGTTTTTTTATTGTGTTAAGAATTAATTAAATTTAAAAAAGGAAACATGTTTTCTATGTGAGGGCCGTTCAGTAAGTTCTCGGCCGTCAAATTGGAGGCTCAAAAAAAAAAAAGTTTAGTGCTGGCGGCCACGATTCCAGGTGTCCAAGTTGCCTCAAATGAAAAAGAAAAACGGGGTTATAATCAGTCATTATGGCATGAACCTCGAAAATAATTGCGATTTTTTTTGACGAAATGGCGGCCATTGAAAAATGAAAAATCGATTTCGGGTAAAATTTTTTGTATTTCAGTGTAAAAAAAATAGTAAAAAATTTGTTAAAATTATGATTGAGGTTGACGCCATAATGGTGACAATTCTGCGTCGATTCCACTTTGTTTCATTAAAATCGGTCCAGCTGGACTGGAGAAATCATGGCCGCCAGTTCAAAAAAGTGGTTTCGAGATAAATGCGTTGAAAATTACTCATTTTAGCGCAGAGCTTGCTCGACAAAAAAGACTACATCTTCTGAACTATTTCAAATTTCAAAAAACCCTTTTAGCACGATGGGTGATGTGAATAAAAAATAAGCAAAAGCTACAACAAGCAAAATTTTAAGCAATAGCTACGTTTTTGGGAATAAAAAAACACTTTTAGCTTTTGCTTACTTTTTATTCACATCACCCAATATTCTCAAATATCCAAGCTATAAAAAATGAAAAAAAAAGTCGCCAAAAAATTTTTGTCAAAGGAGACAACCCCCTTAAGGCAATTTCGATACGACCGAAATTTTTAACATTTGTTCATATTCTGATCCCATTTATGATTATTCTACAATACAGATTCAAGGTCAGATTTATCACAGAGTTGGTTCATTGTTGCCATTTCCGGATCAAAACTATCAATTTTTGCAAATATATTTCGTTGGTAATTCAAATATTGAAACTGATCAACGTTGTAGGATTAATTCTGACGTAAGGAGAGGATTAATTGCAGAATTACAAGATCTTTTTCATGAGCACAATGCATTGGTTCGATTGTTTCAAACAGCACTTGATCGTATGCCGTCCGATAATCATACAATTGTTATTCGAGCTGACAAAACACCTGCTGGAGAACATGCAAGGCGATTTAATGCACCTACAATTGATGATGTAGCTATTGTAGTTGTTGGAGAAGAATTTCAAGCACGTGATATTGTGCTTCATCGTCGAAATGCGCAACTTCAACGTGTGTCTGAGACGCATCGCTGTTACGATGCTTTGCAATATCCTATTATATTTTGGCAAGGAGAGGACGGATACTCTATTGGCATTAAAATGATGAATCCATCAAATCATGCGACAAATGGTGTGTTAAATTAAAAATATTCTTCACTAATGGCAAATTCATTCAATTTTAATATTTTATTTATAGCTGGTGAAGAAATAAATAAAAATGTTAGCGCGATGAATTATTATTCGTACAGAATGATGTTACGCCAAAATGAATATAATCACATATTGCATTGTCGACGACTTTTCCATCAATATGCAGTCGATATGTATGCAAAGATTGAAACTGAGCGTTTGAATTATATCAGATACAATCAAAGAAAACTACGTTCTGAGGAATATATACATTTGCGCGATGCAGTTAATAATGATAGCAATGTGAATGATATTGGAAGAATGATTATTTTACCAGCAACGTATACTGGAAGTCCACGTCACATGCACGAGTATGCACAGGACGCAATGTCATATGTTCGCCACTATGGACGACCAGATTTATTCATTACTTTCACATGTAATCCACATTGGACAGAGATTATGGAACATTTATTTGACGGTCAATCGTCAACAGATCGTCATGATATAACGGCACGTGTGTTTAAGCAAAAATTGAAATCACTGATGGATTTTATTGTTAAATTGAAAGTCTTTGGAGAGGTCCGTTGCTGGATGTATTCTGTTGAATGGCAGAAGAGAGGTTTACCACATGCACACGCTTTAATTTGGTTAGTTCGCAAAATAAGACCGGATGAAATTGATAGTGTTATATCGGCGGAAATTCCTGATCAAACAGTTGATCCAGAATTGCATGAAATTGTCATAAAGAATATGATTCATGGCCCATGTGGTGAATTTAACATCAATTCACCATGTATGATTGATGGAAAGTGTACGAAACGATATCCAAGAGCATTGGTGTCTGATACGGTCACTGGCAATGACGGATATCCGTTGTATCGTCGTCGGTCAACTGAAGACAATGGTAGATCAACAATGGTTAAGATAAGAAATCAAGATGTTGAAGTGGATAATCGTTGGATCGTTCCATATTCACCGTTATTGTCGAAAACGTTTAAAGCCCATATAAACGTTGAGTATTGTAATTCAGTCAAATCGATTAAATACATTTGCAAATACGTGAATAAAGGTAGCGATATGGCTGTATTTGGAGTAGCTGAAGTCAATAGAAATGATGAAATAACCCAATATCAAATGGGGCGTTATATCAGCAGCAATGAAGCAATTTGGCGTATTTTTTCATTTCCAATACATGAAAGATATCCAACAGTTGTTCACTTGGCAGTTCATCTTGAAAATGGTCAACGTGTTTATTTTACGGCTGAAAATGCATTGGCAAGAGCAACAGCACCACCAGGTACCACATTGACTGCTTTCTTTAGATTGTGTCAAGTTGATGCTTTTGCTAAAACGTTGCTATATGCGGAAATACCATCATATTTCACGTGGAATGCACAAAAAAAGGAATTTCAACGACGTAAACAAGGGACACCAGTTGATGGCCATCCTAATTTGTATTTTTCTGATGCTTTGGGGAGAATTTACACGGTTCACCCGAACAATGCTGAGTGTTTTTACTTGCGTTTGTTGTTGATTAATGTCCGCGGACCCACATCATTTCAACATTTGAGAACAATTGATGGAAATTTGTATGCGACATATCGTGAAGCATGTCAACGATTGAATTTACTTGAAGATGACACACATTGGGATGCTACAATTGCTGATGCATCACTTTCAGCTCACCCAAATCAAATACGAACATTATTTTCAATTTTATTATGGACAAAGTATAGAGATTTTATGGCAGAAGATATTTTACATCGATTTCGTCGTGTTAATGCAAATCTTTAAGCTTTTGTTTTCTGCAGTCGTAAAAAATGATATTTTCGAAAAAAAAAATTTTTTTTTTGAAGCTTCATAAAAATTATTTAAAAAAATCGGAAACACTATTCCTTTTAATTAAAACTTGTATAAGAGTTAAAATTTACGTCAAAAGTAATTTCAATGCGTTTTCTGTTTTATTTGCTGGTATATAAGAGTTTAAAAATTACTGGTCGATTTTTCGACCACTGGCCAGATACGATATACAAATATGCATTGTTTACATTTTTCACAGCTCTAAGTGACACGTGCTTTTAATAAGTTGATTGGTTTGCTCTGAGTTGTTTTCAGTTTTTTATCTTGTGGTTAAGTGTTAGGAGATTTTTAATTCGCAAAATGTATCGGCAAACATATATCACGCAAGGAGAAATTGAACGATTATTTAACGAAAGTAGTGATGATGAGGAAACCGCAACACTTATTTGTCATGCAAATAGTGTTTGTTGGCAACACAGCTCTGGAGAGGGATCTCAAGCTATGTTATATTCACTAGAAGCTAAATTATAATAAGTAATATGCATTAGGAGCCTAAGTGACAATAAGTTATAAGTAGAAATTAAGTCACATCCGCTTCCTCCTTCTTTTCTTTGAACGCGTTGAGAGCAAATGGATGCTTTATTCTTTTATAAAGCGAAATCATAGCTTTGGAAAGCTAAAAATTATAGAGTATTGGAAGTAAGAATAGTATACCTATTAGAATAGATAGAATTTATTAAATTTATTTTGTTTTATAGCTTTAAAGCGCTTTCGCCGTTTTATGTAAAAATCTTGTGCTGCCCTTCAGCACCGAATTAAAAATAAAGGGTTAAGCGACTACAAAA